>CM072518.1:47095618-47100780 GCA_036898135.1 Oncomelania hupensis | reverse complement strand
TCAGCGGGAGTGGACAACTTACCCGCGGAAACTGCTACAAGCAGGAGGAGAAGCGATGATTGATGCCCTCACCATTATCTGTAACAAGATCTGGCAGAGTGGAGAGTGGCCTATACCATGGGCCCAGTCGCTTGTCATCACTCTTCCCAAAAAAGGTAACCTTCAGGAGTGTGAAAATTACCGCACCGTCAGCCTCATCATCCATCCCAGCAAGGTCCTCCTGAAAATAATACTCAACAGGTTGAAACCCCAAGCTGAACAAATCATAGCTGCAGAACAAGCAGGATTCAGGGCAGGGCGAAATACCACTGAACAGATTTTCAACCTCAGAATAATCTGTGAGAAATACCTACAGCACCAACAACATCTATATCATGTGTTCATAGACTTCAAGAAAACGTTTGACCGAGTCTGGCATGCAGCTCTATGGGCAACAATGAAAGCGTACAACATCAGACCTAAAATTATTGAAGTCATCAAAAACCTGTATGACAAGGCTACCAGTGCAGTACTCCACAACAGCGCCATCGGGAACTGGTTCAGAACAACAATCGGTGTGCGTCAAGGATGCCTACTCTCTCCAGCACCCTTCAACATCTTCCTAGAGCGCATCATGTCAGATGCTCCTGCAGATCACGAAGGCACAGTCAGCATAGGGGGTAGAGCAATCTCCAATCTTCGTTTTGCGGATGACATTGATGGATTGGCTGGAGAGGAACAAGAACTTGAACAGCTGGTACAGGGGCTTGACACCACCTCCAAAGCTTATGGAATGGAAATAAGTGCAGAGAAGACCAAAATGATGACCAACAACACCAATGGCATCAACACGGACATCAAAGTCCAAGGCCAATCCCTCAACACAGTGCATAGCTTCAAATATTTAGGAGCCATTGTATCAGACAATGGGTCCCGACAGGAAGTCCTCTCCAGGATCGCACAAACAACTGCTGCCCTGACAAGGTTGAAGCCATTTGGAAAGACAGGACCATCATTCTACATTCCAAAGTAAGACTGCTGCGCTCCCTTGTCATCTCCATCTTCCTATATGCTTGCGAAGCATGGACCCTCACAGCAGATCTCCAACGAAGAATAAAAGCATGGAGATGAGGTGCTACAGAAGACTTCTGGGCATTTCCTATATCCAACACATCACCAACGACGAAGACCGACAGACCATCACACAAGCCATTGGACAACACGATGACCTGCTCACAGTGGTGAAGAAACGGAAACTCCGATGGTATGGCCACGTCACCAGATCATCAGGCCTTGCAAAGACTATTCTGCAAGGCACAGTGCAAGGAGGTAGAAGAAGAGGGAGACCGAAAAAGAGGTGGGAGGACAACATTCGAGAATGGACTGGTTTGACTCTGAGCGAAGCTGCTGAGGACAGAGAGAGATGGAGTATGCTGGTTAAACGATCATCTGTGGTGCCCCTATGACCTCAGGGTTACGGGACAGGATAGGATAGGATGGGATAGTTTGTTTGTTTGTTTCCACACCTCGTGGAAGTTGTCGCGTAGGCGGAAGATCAGATCTACAGGATCCTTCATGGTGGGCAGGAAAGTACATGAAGAAAACTCTTTTTCAAAAAGCCGATTACGTCCTTTGCTAACCGAAATTTCGCCATCTTTTTCACAGGAAACTAATATTGCACAGCAGCAATAACATGGATTCTCACTGGTCCACTTCATCTTAAGGCGCTTTCTCATTGGTCGGGAGGACTTACTTTTCTTTGTCAGATTATTGTAGAAAATGACGTCATCATGCCAACTCGAGCATCAGCCAGAGGATCGCCGAAACAAAATCGCAGGGGACTTGCTTGGTTTTATCAGTTTATTCCCCCACTTAAATTTTTTTAAACAAGGACTTACTCTATGATATCTCCAAATCTAAACATAGTTCGGATTTGATTTTTACAGGTAAGATGCGTCATTCTCTTGCAAGTTTGATGGCGCAAAAAACTCATTTTCGACCTTAGGTGGACTTACTCGGTTTTGTCAAATCACGGCAGAACTGGCCACAGCACGGAGAGAATGTCCCTGATGTCTAGTAGTGTTGATTGTACACCCTGATGGCAGTGGGCACAAAAGAGTTCTTGTAGCGCTCTGTTCTGGCCTTCACACTGCGAAATCTCTCCGACCTACCCCGAGTCGACTGGTGTGAGGTGAACTCGTTGTGAAGGTGGTGGGTGGGGTATGCCATGACGGCCCCGACACGCCTCAGCACCTTCATTTCGTACAATGTTTGGAGATCAGTGACTGGGGCCCCAATCACGCTGCTGGAAGTCTTGATCAACTTCACCAGCCTGTTTAAATCACATGCTTTCAGGCTGCCCTGAAAGCACAAGCTGTTGAACATGATGATGCTCTGCACTACGCCCTGGAAGAAGGTCTGCAGGACAGCCTTCTGGACGTCGAACGACCGCAGTTTCTTGAGGAAGTAAATGCGCTGGTTGCCTTTCTTCACCAGCAGTGTCGTGTTCTCTGTCCAGTCTAGCTTGTTGTCCAGGATGGTTCCCAGACACTTGTACTGGGTGACAACCTCTACCTGCTCGTTGTTTATCAGCAGGGGGGCATGGGCGGATGGACCTCTCCTGAAGTCGACTATAATTTCTTTAGTCTTACTGATGTTCAGGAGGAGGAAGTTTTCCTCACACCACTGGACCATGGTGCTGACGGCTGTCCGGTAGGGGGTCTCGTCATCACCCAACACTTTCCCCGAGATGAAAGTGTCGTCCGAGAACTTTATCTGAAGGACACCCCCGTCCGAGCACCGGCAGTCGTTCGTCTAGATGGTGAACAAGGCTGGGGAGAGTACGCAGCCCTGAGGGACGCCCGTGTTCCCCACGACGACCTGGGACATGGTGACCGAGTCACCGGCGGAGATCCTCACCTGCTGAGGACGGCAAGTCAGAAAGCTGTACACCCACAAGAGGAGATTGGGATTGACCTCCATCTTCAACAGCTTGGACATCATCAGATGGGGCTGGATTGTGTTGAAGGCCGAGCTGAAATCCAAGAACAGCAGCCTGACGTAGGATTTTGGCCTCTCCAGGTGCTTGTAGGTCTCGTGCAGCAGAGTGTTGATGGCGTCGTCCGTGCTGCGGTTCGCCATGTAGGCAAACTGGTAAGGGTCTTGGTGGGGCTGGGTGCACTGCAGCAGGTGCCGCAGCACCAGCCTCTCCAGGCACTTGAACGGCACCGAGGTCAGCGCCACAGGTCGAAAGTCATTGTTCACCTTGGGGGTTGGTTTCTTGGGGACGGGGACAACAGTCGCTGTTTTCCACAGCGTGGGCACCACCTTAGTGTCGAGGGACGCCTGGAAAAGTCTAGTGAAGACCGGTGCCAGGGACTCGCTGCACAGCTTTAGGACCTTCCCAGCGATGTTATCTGGGCCTTGGGCGCTGCGAGGGTTGACGCCCTTGAAGATCTTCTGGACCTCGGCCACCGTGATGACGACCGGCTGCCTCGCCTTCTGCCTCACTTCTTCCAACACCGCAGCCCGTTCCGACCCGAAGTCGTGCTGGTCGAAACGTGTGTAGAACTGATTAAGTTCGTCAGCCAGCTTTTGGGCGTCGTCTACTTTGATGGACTTCTTGCTGGGTTTGTAGCCAGTCATGGTGTTGAGATTTTGCCACAGCTGTCTGGAGTTTTTGGTGTCGAAGGAGGCCTCCACCCTCCGCTTAAACTTTTCCTTGTTCTCTCTGACCTTCGCCCTCAGCTCTCTCTGCAGGTCCCTCACCGCCTGAGTGTCACCCTCTATGAATTTCTTCTGTCTGGCCCTAAGGGTGTTCGCGATGTCCTTGTTGACCCAAGGATTGCCGTTTGCGTAGACCTTCAGTTCCATAACAGGGACGAGCATGTCAGTGCAGAAGTTCACGTAGGCCGTCACAGCTTCAAACCGCCTCCCCCAGGGACACACCAGATCCGAAGAAGACGTCCCAGTCGGTGAGGTCGAAGCAGGCGCAGAGAGCGAGGGAGGACTCCTCACTCCATTTCTTTACTGTCTTTTTCTTGGGCTTGTTGGACTTGAGGCGGCTCTTGTAGGTGGGCCGCAGACTGACCATGTTGTGCACAGATCTTCCTAAGGAGGGGAGGGGAACACTCTTGTACGCGCCGGGCACATTCCCATAGCACAAGTCTATGGTGTTATCCTTACAGGTCTTGCACTTGACGTACTGTAAAAAGCCACAACAATCAAACAACAAAACGCTAAACAACGTAACGGCCTCGGCAAACTCTGCAACGGCCTTGCGTAAGCAACACACTAACTGATCATGCGGTCATTTTTCAGGGTAGCTGTGCTACAACTGGACCCAACGACCACTTGACTTCTCACTTCGATGGAATCAGGCTTGGTCATGCGTGTTCTTCTTCGGACAGACCCGACCAACCTTTTGCTGGGGTGGGTTGCTCTATTTAAAACGTTAAAGTTTTGTTTGAAAATTAATAATGTTATTATTTTTTTCTCTTTTTTTTCACTTTTCTTTTTATTTCTTTTCGTTCTTTTTTTTTCGTGTTCTTTAATTTATTTTATTTTATTTATTAAATTTAATGGTATTTAGTTTAATTAATTAATTAATCTATTTATGTATTTATCTTTATGTATTTTTCATTAATTAATTATTGTATTAATTACTTTTTTTGTGTGTGTCTTCATTTTGTTTTCTCATCGTTCATTTGTTCTATTTTCTTCGTTTTTCCTTTTATGTGTCTTCATTTCCTTTCTTTCTTTGCTTATTTATTTTTGTACTTCTTTAAAAAAAAAAAAAAAAAAAAAAACTCGGACAATTTTAAAAATTAACTCTACACGTACTTGAAATATTTTTTTTTAATATAAATACGAAAATTTCAAAAGCTGTCTAAAACTTGTTTGCTTGATTTCTTTTTTATTTACGTCTTTTTCTTCTTTTTAGGTCTTTATTTTTATTTTCTTCTTTGTTTCTTTCTGACTTTTTTTTCTATCTATCTGTCATTTGTGATTGGTTCTAAAGCGGTCTTCGCACCTTGTTGTTCTATGTTGTTAACTTTCTTTTTGTCATTTACTGACTTTCTCTCTTTCCGCCTGCCACCGGTCCGCCATTTTGACTACTTTGATTTTCCAGTCCAGTTACTGTTGTTTGTTGCTGTTGTTTTTATTTGCGAGTTGTCGTTGTT
>CM072518.1:47023118-47090618 GCA_036898135.1 Oncomelania hupensis | reverse complement strand
CAAACAATGGTTGCTTTGTTATAGGCTTTCATAAGCTTTTTTTTTTTGTTGTTGTTGTTGTTGTTATAAGCTTTTAATCTGAATCAAACCACAACATCAATAACATGTCACTCCAATTTAGGTCCTAAACTTTGGAACTTTGTCCTTTTATTAGCAAAACCACATATAATTCAAGCATGAAACAAGGCTCATAGCCCAGGGGGCATTTTAGCCAAAAATAGGGGAAAAGAGGGGAGGGGGAATTACAGACATTAAAAAACAATGAACGGCACAAAAAAAGGCTGCTCCATAGGCATCACAAAACAAACCTCTGAAATGTCAAACACCCGTTTTAAGTTTTAAACTTTGTTTTGCATTTCCAGTCCTTTCAGTTGGTGAGAAACGCCCGCTGTATTTAAGTGATTTTGCTCGTTTATATAATGGTTCTTAAAGAGCGATTTTCCAGCTCAAGAGCTGCTCAAGGCGCTGGCCGATACAGGACATAACACAAACCGCCCGAGCCGCCCCCTTTGGATAAGAACAATAGACCTATTGCCACTAAACACTAACCGCCCGAGCCGCCCCCTTTGGATAAGAACAATAGACCTATTGCCACTAAACACTAACGGCGACCGAGATGATAGCGCAGTGTCGGAGATCTATCAAGCACAGGCTATGTTGTATAGGCCTATGTCCACAACAGCCTCGGACAATCTCATTGGGGCCAGCGTTGCTTTTCGGGCTCACTGCCTGTAATAAGCTTAGTAACTGTAGCAACCTGACGGCGGCAAAGAGAGGGGTGATTTGAGAATTTACAAAAAAAAAAAAAAAAGTTTGTTGTTATGATATAAGTGGTTAACACACTGATATTAATAAGATCCCTAGAAAATGATTGATAAATGGTTAGGTGGAAAGTTTGTTGGTTGGTTGGGCAAAGAGGGGGAACATATGGTAGAAACCCACAATAATAATTATTGCAAAGCCAAACACCATCAGCCTGAAAGATGGAAAAATACAGACACCGAATAATAATATTTTCATTTTAAAAAAGCACAACCACCAGGAGTAGTCAAACTAAAATAGAATATAACACACCGAGGGTGCTGTTCATGATAAATTCACCGTTTCGCTGGCACAATATGGAGACTATCTAGGACAAATTCAGTGTCAAGACACTGGGGGGTTTTGTTTGGGGTTTTTTACTTTTATTTTTTACTTTTTATTTTTACAATAAACTCACGGCGTCACTGTAGGCCAACCACCAACATAGATGATTCCGGTTTGATCCCCAATGAAAGCAGCTGTAATCCAAGGCGACACATGCACACAAACTTTATCACACGCAGCACACACCTGTAGAGACTGATGACCGCGCTGGACTACCATAATACATTCTAACTGGAGTAGGCTACTACTACTACTACTACTACTACTACTACTACTACTACTACTACTACTACTACTACTACTACTACTACTATAGTGCAGACTTGAAGCCAACGTACGTATCAAAGTACCCTAGAGCGCTACTAATAGACTGAACCAAACTGATAGCTTAATCAGAAGTAGGACCACTAGCGAAGAGGGTTGAACTACACCGGTTTTATCTTACCAACAAAGCGCTTGTAAATGACTTTAAAGAACTGATAAACATAAGCAGGACTACTAGTAATATTGAGATAGTAGGCTTACTACCGAATTTATATCTGCACTGGCATATACAGTAATCTAACCAAAAACACAGCAAATAAATTACTTTAAAAGCTGATAAACATAAAAAAACCTAATCTTATAACATACTGAAACAGTACTACAGAAGTTCTATTTAGACTCGCAAAGTAATAGATTATGTCAAATATAACTGGACTCACATTTAAAATAGTCTAAATTACTCCGGACAATAAATTGAGACTCTTAACACATAAAATTAACAGACGATACTTCAATGATGTTTGAACAGCAGAACTAGCAGACGATACGACAACACTCAGTACAGACTACTTGTACTATTCAATTCTCTAGACATCCTAAATGAGGCTAAAACCGTTAATTTATGTCACATATATATCGTACTACATTCACAAGATTAGCAGAACTAACAGACGATATGAGATTAAACTGGGTATACTTGCACGATTTAATATTCTAGTCTTTTCTAACTGAGTCTAAAACCGTTACTTTATTTCACCCATAGACTTTAATACGCTATACGGAACTATTCAATGCATTAGACTTTCGAATCCCCAAATCCGTTAAATGAAGCCTACTTCACATTTATCACACGAGACTCACAAGAACAGCAGAACTAGCAGACGATAATCCACTCACTATACTTTAGATCGATACTTGTACTGTTCAATGCTCGAGACTTTCCTAAATCCCGTTAACTTACTTCACGCACACACAGGAAAGCATACGCCATGCGGTACACTGCCGTCCACCGGTAAACGGAATAGTAATACAGCGGTGTACGGCTTAAGAAATCAATGTGTGCGAAGGACACAGTGAGGAAGGAAAGGACCGACAAGCGAGCAGCCTTGTGTCACAAACTTGAGACTCCCCCACGACTCGCAACAGCGCTACAGCCAGTCAGTTTCCTCCGTGTGTGTGAGTGTGTGTGTGTGTGTGTGTGTGTGCGTGTGGGTGTGTTTGTGTGTGTGTGTGTGTGTGTGTGTGACCCCTTTCTACTGTTCACCACTTTCCCAGGCAGGTAAACTTTGGATGGTCGGGTCACGCAGGAAGCCCGATCAGTCAGACACCGGGACCCTGCAAAGAAGTCATAGTGGCACTTATTTCTAAAGGGAAAGCACCTTAACTCTCTCTCTCTCTCTCTCTCTCTCAAAAAAAAAAAAAAAAGTAGTTACTGTAAATAATCCATAGCCTCCACCCCTCTGTTTTTCCTCTCCTCACTCTCTACCGACGAAAGCAAAGAAAATGGAAAACCCACCGACTGAAGATATTTGGTGGAATAAGAAGCGAAACTTTACCTTCGGGGAAATACTGAAGCAACACCTTAATTGAAAAAGCCCGTTATTGCTCGCAGAATGATCTCAGGAGATCTTGCAAAAACAAACCCGCACGCGGGCGTGCACGCGCACACACACACGGCATGGAAACGTACACATACTCACACTCACGCACAAAGAGCGTCCACGTGAGTACAGGTACACGCACATGGCGAGAGGGAAGACTGAGCTTGCAAGCTCATTAAACATTCCCTGCAAAACACGTCCAAAGTTATCTTATCTCTCATCTCAATAATAATAATAATAATAATAATAATAATAATAATAATAATAATAATAATAATAATAATAATAATAATAATAATAAGGGCAAAAAAAAGTCTGTTTACGCAACATAGAAGAAAAAAAAAGTCAGTAAGTCGGCTGCTTTTTTTTTTTTTTTCGTAAAGGTCTTTTCCACTTTGGGTGCGAATTTTTTTTTTTTTTTTTTTGAGGGGGGGGGGGGGGGGGGGGGGCTTTTTAAATTTATTTTCCAGACCAACACAAAAAAAGTTTAGGGTCGGGCCACAAAATTAGAGTAGGTCGGAATACCGTAAACAGACTTTTATTTGGCATAATAATAATAATAATAATAATAATAATAATAATAATAATAATAATAATAATAATAATAATAATAATAATAATAATATAGAATTCTATCACGCGCTTTTCCTTCATCCGAATTCCAAACGCGGCGATCTGAAGAGATCCCTATAATACAGAAGTCGGAATAGAATTCAATGTGTAATTTTGACATTTTAGATTGACTGCATCCTCAACCATTATTAAAGGGAGGGAAGAAACACGAGTACCCGTCACGTTAGTTCGTCCCACGCAGGGTTCGACTTTTGGCATAGGAAAGCAGCTCACTCAAGTCGACTGAATAAATTCAAATAATAAAATCTAGGATCGAGGTCAAATTTAACAGAACTCCAGTTAGGAGTTCCTCGTCTCTACTTTCTTTGGTCTCCACACACACACACAGACACACCTCTAGACAGACAGGCACACGAAAGACGCACGCATGAGAAGATAAAAGGAGGCACACGCGATATGTAAACTGTGGGGCCGGGTAGCTCAGTTGGTAGAGCGGCTTACTAGTAACCGAAAGATACCTGGTTCGAATCCCGGATTGGCCAACGTGTGACCATATTATTTTCCCTTTACCATCAACTGGTTCGCTGGTGTCAGAATAATGTGACCAGTAGTCGCCCATACGCTCCGGTGTCGTGTGACTATAATCTACAATTACCTTAAGTAAACTGGAGAGGCAGTTGGGTTGACACTCGCAAGCACACACCAACGCAAAACAATTAACTAATTTCAGGAGTTTCATGTCTTGTTGAAAGTCATTCTTTGACCTCTCAGACACCTACAAAGTCTACAAAATGCAGGCGCACGAAACAGTCGTGACACACACACGCATACACACACACAAGTCTGTATTCATGGCAAATTTGGGTTTTGAACAAAATATAGTCATCGAAAAGCGCTTCTATTTATTTTTATTTTTTTAAAGAAAAGGGCGCATTTATTAAAAAATTTAAGAACTTTTAAAAATGGCTCTTTTCGTTAAAAAGTCTCCTAACCCAAACCCTTACCCTAACCCTTTTACTTCGAACTTCCAGAAAACAGCCCGTCCCGGTTAGAGCACTCCCATGTACTTAAAACAGTTCCATGTACAACAAGAATACTCCCATGTACTCAAAAAACACTCCCATGTTCTTAAAACAGTTCCATGCACAACAAGAATACTCCCATGTTCTAAAAAAAAAGCCCTCCCATGCTTTTAAACCAGTTCCATGCACAACAAGAATACTCCCATGTACTAAAAAAGCACTCTCATGCGCTTTGAAAAAAGTGGGGCTCTGGAAAAAAAGTGGTGTGCGAGCTAAAAGCCCCATTTTATTCATAAAAAGGCAAGTTTAGCACCCCATATCACCACCATAAATACACGCCCACAGTAGGTCGCAGGAAGGAAACTATAGTTTGAAAACACTCACAGGTACAGGTACAGTCAATTGAGGGTGCGGTTCCTGTGAGTTGGCATATAATGCCGTGCAGAAAGATCTTAAGGGAACATATAGACCTAGGGAAACATAGAAACTTGAGGGAACATAGACCTAATTTTGGCGAAATATAGACCTCGGGGAATAAAGACGTAGGTGTACTCCGGAATTACATTACATTACATGATTAATGCTTTAGGTCCAGCGGACTCTTCCGAGCCAAATCAGGACCGGACAACCCCTGATCCGCATAAAAGATCTGCTGAAACAACCCTAGTGGTAAAACTGAAAGCTCTCCACCAGCCAGTCACTTTACAATAAAGACATCCCACGCAGAGGACGCTGAGGCTGTACTCTAATTTATGGAACTCCCGTTTACAAAAACAAAATAGAATACAAACATCATTATAAAATATCAACAAAACACATACATATAAAATGCCTACATTGCTAAATACCCGACAAACGGATAAACAACGACATGAAATTGTAGATACACTCGCAGACGCGACAAATAAGATAAGGAAACACCAAGGAGGAACGCGTACACTCGTGCACGGCGAAAGACAAAATCGAGAGGTGCTCTCTCTCTCTCTCGCTCTGTCTCTCTCTCTCTCTCACACACACACACACACACCATGCGCGCCGCATACACACACGCACATCATACCAACACACACACCCATAATTTACACACACACACACGCACACCCCCCCCCCCACACACACACACACCCAATACCAACATATATACATGTCATAAAAACACATACACACATAATTTCTCTCCCTCTCCCTTCCCCCCCCCCCCTCCTCACACACACTTTGCAAATATATTCAGGCTCTCTGTGGCACATTATAAATACAAAGAAACATCTGTCGATGTAGGGAAAATACTGAAAACAACCAGAATGTTTTGCCTTAAATGCTTGATACGAGGTTGCATTAATTGGTTATTGTATATTGCCGTTCAAATTAATTTTTCTATGTTGTCTGCCCATTCCCTCCATTCACCTTGTGGGCTAAAAAGCCCCCTTAGGCTGAGAGCCTGAACAAACCTTTGGAAAGCATTGAAAAAGGGAAGTAATTAGTCTAAACCCAAATTATTCCATGTAAGCAACAGTTACCGCCCCGCACGAGACATGGCGTAATAAAAACACATCGTGTACTAAGAAACTGGACAAAATTAATGTGTGCGAAGAAGTAAATTTATAACAGGAATTTATAAATACAAATGAAGGCTATTAGATATAAGTTACACACCATTGATCGACCCCCTCCCTCTCTCTCTCTCTCGCACACACACACACACGCACGCACGCACACACACCCACACAAACCAGAATCTGACCTTAGAAAAAAAAAACCTATTCAAAACGCATTAGACTTCCTGACTATACATTTACACTTTGTGTTTCCTGTTCGCCCCCCTCCCCTCTCCCCTAAGTTTTGTGTCTAACAAATACAATATCAACTTAACAGTTTTCTCAGCTTTAATTCTGCTACCTTCGCTGAGTCTGATAATACAATCACAAAGAAATTATATTTTACAGTCTTCTTCCTACCCTATCCTGTTGTTACGTTGAAACGCGCATGATGGTGCGTGTGAGATGCGCACGATATTATGTGTGAAGCGCGCGCGATAGATCACATCATTTTATTTTGCAACGCATGCAATAATAGAGTGTAATTATCTTTGATTTGATTTTGCGTTGATATTAGAAGAAGCTTTGTATAACGTTGGTGTTTTTAGTTGGTCGATATTATTTGAGAATTTTCTCGAATTTGTTGTTTACTATCGATCGAAGCGTATCGTTCACTCAAACTAGTGGTAACCACGAGACGCTTCCATCCCAAATAAGGTTGTGTGACGTGAGACAGTGATGATGAAATTAAATCTGATTGGTTGAGGTGTGTCACGTTGGGGGTATTCTCGCTCTTTCTGGAGTTTAGAGAGACTCTATATATATAGTGCCGCACTGTTTCAAAAGTTTTTTTTTAGAGAGTGTTGACAGTAGAGAGAGTTGTTGTATTAGAGTTGAGAAAGTTGTAAAAAGTGGAAAGTTCAAAGTTGAGAATTGTAGAGTGGAAAAAGCGATTGAGCAATTGTATGCAGTTCTTGATGTGTGATGAATAAAATTGGAAAACTTCATACGACGACTCCTGACAGGTTGATGATTGAACGGGTTGCATGGATAAACGAATCTGAGTTACACCTATCAGGATTTCAAGCATCGGGGCTGAATCAACTACTGATAGAGAAAAAACAACATCGAGTGTAACACCTATCCTATTCTGTCCCGTAACTCGGAGGTCGTAGGGGCACCACAGATGATCGTTTAACCAGCATACTCCATTTTTCTCTGTCCTCAGCAGCACTGATGGCTTCGCTCAGTGTCAAACCAGTCCATTCTCGAATGTTGTCCTCCCACCTCTTTTTCGGCCTCCCTCTTCTTCTACCTCCTTGCACTGTGCCTTGCAGAATGGTCTTTGCAAGGCCTGATGATCAGGTGACGAGGCCATACCATCGGAGTTTCCGTTTCTTTTTTTTTTTCTTTTTTTTTTTTTGTCACTTCACCTGTGACAATTTTTTTTTTAAATTTTCAACACAAAATATTACATAACAGTCTGGTTACAAAAAGTATAAACAGTAAATGTACATATATCCATTCATACCGACAACAACAGCAATGATAACAACACAACACAAAAAGTGAACATGTTGAAGACACCTGATCATCATGGAGGTATAGAGAAAGGAAAGAGGTGGAGCTATGGGGAGTGGTGCCAATTACTCAAATACGTGTTTGTACAAAATCCAATCAGACGCAAAATGCAGATATAACCTAGAATTATACATTTCAGCATCGAAAAATTGCCGTGCCCTTCTGATAAATAAGTTTATACTAGGTGTAATGTTTTGTAATTTTGCACAAAAGATTTCATATTTAGCAATCAAAATGAATAGGTCAATAACTCTGTCTGTTCTCACACCTTGCTGTAGGCCAAACACGATAAGCTCCCTTGACAAAGACAATGAGTTACAATGATCAAAATTTGTTCTAATCCATGCTTGAATATCACACCAGTATTTCTGACATTTATTACAGTCCCATAGAAAATGTATTAGCGTTTCATCATACATGCTACAAAAGGAACATAAAGGTGAGTTAACTATTCGTCTGATATACAAAAATCGATTAGTTGGAAGGATTCTGTATATTATTTTGTATTGGAACCATCTAAGTCTAGCATCATTTGTAGTGTTAATTATTTTCATAAAAATGTTCTTAGGATCAATATTTACATTTAAATTCTCACTCCATTTCTTTATGGATTGATGTTCCTCGGGACTCTGAATCAGTACAGAGTAAATATGCTTAGCATCACCTTTTGAAAGACATTTCCACAGAAGTGTATCATCAGTCACAAAATCATTTTCAAAATCAACTTTCAACAGCGTTTGATACCTCTTAACTGCACGTATGACACCTTCATATAACAAAAAATTGGTTACAATACCAGGAAACTTCACTTTAAAAGCGTCAAACGAAAGGTACCCGTCAAAATTCATCAAATCACCGATTTTTATTACACCATTCTGTAACCAGTCTTTCAAGTAGACCTATTTAGTGTCTCTGCAAATGTGTACATTGTAGTGCAAATTCTCTGAAACAAAATCACAGAATGTCTTTGGGGTTAATTTATCACCACATTTTTTGTAATGTTTAAACACATCGGCCCAAAACAAATTTTTACATTGCCTCATAATAACGTGTGCAATTTCGCTTCCATACTTTTTAACATCAGTAATCAAAGCACAAGTTGCTGAAACAATCCTATAGATTCTGCCGTTATCCTGTAAAGTGCGCTTAAGACAACTTAGCTTCAAAGCTGACAAAAAGGATTTGATATCGACCATTTTCAACCCACCAGCAGCATACTCTTGGCATATCTGCTTACGCTTTATTTTATCAGGTTTATCGTTCCAAAGAAACTTAAAGAACATGGAATTTATTGTATTCAAAAAGTTATCGCTTGGATCAGTCAGGTTCATCAATAAATGAGTTAATTTCGACATCGCCAGTGTCTTTATAACAGTTATTTTCCCAAAAGCTGTTAAATTAGTTTCCGTTTCTTAACAACTGTGAGCAGGTCATCGTGTTGTCCAATGGCTTGTGTGATGGTCTGTCGGACTTCGTCGTTGGTGATGTGTTGGGTATAGGAAATGCCCAGAAGTCTTCTGTAGCACCTCATCTCCATGCTTTGTATTCTTCGTTGTAGATCTGCTGTGGGGGTCCATGCTTCGCAAGCACATAGGAAGATGGAGATGACAAGGGAGCGCAGCAGTCTTACTTTGGAATGTAGACTGATGGTCCTGGCTTTCCAAATGGGCTTCAACCTTGTCAGGGCAGCAGTTGTTTGTGGGATCCTGGAGAGGACTTCCTGTCGGGACCCATTGTCTGATACAATGGCTCCTAAATATTTGAAGCTATGCACTGTGTTGAGGGATTGGCCTTGGACTTTGATGTCCGTGTTGATGCCATTGGTGTTGTTGGTCATCATTTTGGTCTTCTCTGCACTTATTTCCATTCCATAAGCTCTGGAGGTGGTGTCAAGCGTCTGTACCAGCTGTTCAAGTTCTTGTTCCTCTCCAGCCAATCCATCAATGTCATCCGCAAAACGAAGATTGGAGATTGCTCTACCCCCTATGCTGACTGTGCCTTCGTGGTCTGCAAGGGCATCTGACATGATGCGCTCTAGGAAGATGTTGAAGAGTGTTGGAGAGAGTAGGCATCCTTGATGCACACCGATTGTTGTTCTGAACCAGTTCCCGATGACGCTGTTATGGAGGACTGCACTGGTAGCCTTTTGATGACTTCAATAATTTTAGGGCTGATGTTGTACACTTTTATTGTTGCCCATAGAGTTGCATGCCAGACTCGGTCAAACGCCTTCTTGAAGTCTATGAACACATGGTATAGATGTTGTTGGTGCTGTAGGTATTTCTCACAGATTATTCTGAGGTTGAAAATCTGTTCAGTGGTACTTCGCCCTGCCCTGAATCCTGCTTGTTCTTCAGTTATGATTTGTTCAGCTTGGGGTTTCAACCTGTTGAGTATTATTTTCAGGAGGACCTTGCTGGGATGGCTGATGAGGCTGATGGTGCGGTAATTTTCACACTCCTGAATGTTACCTTTTTGGGGAAGAGTGATGACAAGCGACTGGGTCCATGGTGTAGGCCACTCCCCACTCTGCCAGACCTTGTTACAGATAATGGTGAGGGCAATAATCATCGCTTCTCCTCCTGCTTGTAGCAGTTCCGCGGGTATGTTGTCCACTCCCGCTGACTTCCCTTTCTTCAGCGATTGCACTGCTGCCTCAACTTCTTCCCGGAGAATTGGGAGGATTTCTACTTCTCTGTTCTCGGGACATGCTAGAACTGATGGGTCTGCATTTGGTGTATGGTTGTAAAGGTCAGAGCAGTACTCTGTCCATATGTCCAAGACTTCTTGTTCTTCTGTAAGGCATATGCCAGACTTGCTTTGGATCGTGGAGACTTTGGGCTGTTTAACACTTGTCAGCCGCTTCACAGTCTGGTAGGCCTTCTTGCTGTTGTTCTTGTTCAGGCTGTTCTCTATTTCCTGGCATTGATCTTCTATCCATTTCTCCTGTGCTGTGCGCATGCCTTTTTGGATGTCATTGTTGATTTTTCGGTAGACATCAGCTCCCTGTGAGGTGTTGTTTTTATTTTTTTATTTTTTTTTATCTCTCTTCGTTTATCACACAGATCCAAAAGTTTAGGTGTGATCCACGGCTTCTTGTTTGGTCGGTGCTTGCCATGATGTAGTCTATCTGGTTGTGATGCTCCCCACCGGGACTGTGCCATGTCCATCGTCTGGAGTTCTTGTGGAGACCAAGCGTGTTTGCCAGTACCAGATTGTTCACTAAAGCTTTAAAACGTTCTTACAATAGGCATATTTTATCGTCAAATATCAGCAGTGAAGAAACGGAAACTCCGATGGTATGGCCACGTCGCCAGAGCATCAGGCCTTGCAAAAACCATCCTGCAAGGCACGGTGCAAGGAGGCAGAAGAAGAGGCAGACAGAAAAAGAGGTGGGAGGACAACATTCAAGAATGCTCTGGCTTGACACTGAGCGAAGCCATGAGGGTTGCTGAGAACAGAGAATAATGGAGTACGCTGGTTAGAGATCATTTGCGGTGCCCCAACGACCTTTGAGTTACGGGATAGGATAGTGTAAGATAGGATAGGATACGATAGGATCAGTACTGGCTGGGGCGCAGGCATTGTTATGATGATGATGATTATTATTATTATGATTATTATTATTATTATTATTATTATTATTATTATTATTATGATTATTATTATTATTATTATTATTATTATTATTATTATTATTATTATTATTATTATTATTATTGTGGGGACTGGGGGAGGGGAGGGAGCGGCGGAATAAAACTCAGCGTTTCTAATGGAGATTTCCATTGAAGCTGACAATATTTAAGTCTTTTTCAAGTCAGGTCAAGAAATCTTTATCATCCCAATGGAAAATTTACACAGGACATTGTAAGCAAGATAGTAAATTAAATGCAAAGTGTAACATCAACACACATTCAAAAATATGAAAGCATGCATCACACTCATTTTATACTGTCGATGCATACAACATACTTCAATTTTCATCCGCTGATGGAGAATTGTTCACCCTTGCTCACGCACACCCACACCCACACACACTAACATACACGAATTACGCGTTAAAACAACCTTGTATGATAAATACCATATAAATATATTTGCACTAAAAATGGACGGTTGCAGGTTTTGTGGTGTTTTTTTTACCCTCCTTCACAATGTACCGTAACAGCATAAAAATTCATTACCAATATATCACATCAGTTTGGCGCAGGATTATCACAAATTGTAGAAATCATATCACAGACTAGCAGTAAACATCAGGGGGAATAATTTGATCACATTCAGGGGAGGCAATATATATAACAGACTAATTACCTCTGGGAAAACAATTTATCACTTTAGATTTGTAAGGAAAACTTTTATTCCATTAAAAGCGAACTCGTTCACATAAAGAAGTTCAACAAAATGTTACAGCATCAACGTTGACCACTCCACACCAGTTAGTTACGCATTAGAGTGCTGGCCTAGGGTTCTAAAATCTGGGTATTTTGGATGTAACGAAATAGAAGTCTGGTTTAAGTCTGTACGGTCTAATATTATTCATGAAAGTCCGAAAGATTTTCTTAATGGTCGGTATATTGGCGAACATATCCGCTTACTTTAAGATACTGTCACGTCACCCGAGTGGGTCCCGCGACGTTCAGCTCAACAGCGAGTGAGGGGATAAAAAAACTCAAACAAAAGAAACTAACACAAAAGCCAGATGTACAATCACACTCTTTTATTCAACAACAAACGCACACACTCACAGGACAACGGGAACCTCAACCACCCTCAACCCATATCTAGAACCACAACCCAGTATTTACTGAACAGTTTCCCCCCCACCCCCCCACCTTGTCTAACCTGAAAACCCCAGAACTGTACACAAACAAAATGCCCACACAATATGCAACAGCAGCAACAATCAATTAAATTTCATGTAAATACAATTTCGAACTGAGTAAACACATCAGCAAATCTTAGAAACTGTATTGAATAAACTAACTTATAATTCAATATCACTGTTCTTAACTGAGCTCAGAATAAACTATGGAAGATGATCACACAGATAATTGAAGTAATTCTCATGAAGTGCTGGCGATGTAGTTATGTTTTATGTGCGTGAAATGCAAATCTGTGTGTGTGGGTCGGTGCGATGTGGATGGTTTCCTGTGAACCCCAATGGAAAGCTCCCGGTTGTCCGAAGTACCAAGGCAAGTCCCGGCGGCGATGGAGGGTCACACCCAGCAGCGGCGCCCACGACAAAGGAAAGGTGGTGGTGGCGATGCCTGGCGACGTCCACATCTCACAGTAGTAAAGGCAGAGGCCTCAGAGGCTTTTAGTCCTCGGCCTGTGACAACGGATACACGTACCGTACACAATACAACACAACACGATACCACACAAAACAGTACAGAACAGTACAGCACCACACTGGTTATTAGTTGAGAGTATCAAGTTCGTCTCTGAGCTAATGCTATGCTTTGCACTGGAGCATCTCAATATCGACGAGGTACTTAAGCCTTGACAGGTGCCCAAACGAGGGCCACACAACATTAGGACAGAACCCTACACTTATTCCTTCCTGAATAAATGGTGATTACAATCTTTCCACTACAGTCTTTTAGTCATTCTTGTCCCGACGAGGGCACAAGACCTTGGGTGGTTCGAAACAACGAGACTCAACCCTTCCAGAAGCACTTTATTCTAACCTGACACACACTGTCACAAAGTTACTTCGGTCCAAAAAACCGACTGCTCGCAAAAGCTTCCAAAATGACTCTGCCAACCAAATCTACTACCAATTCACAGCACAAGGCATCGAGTCCAGCTCAGTAATCCAATTCCCCACCTATGCATTATGCTCTATGCGTTAAACACGTGAAACCCACACATACTTATCTTTGATACGCAGTAGAAACAAACTGCCAATGCGACTCTGTACACTGTATCACTAGAGATGTGCAACTCTGCACGATCTGTAACCACCTCTAGTGTGTGCTGAAAACTCGTGTCGTCACAGATACTTTAGTTTATACAGAAAAAGAGAAAAAAGCTGGTTAGAACTTTTCAACTTTGGCCAAAACAAGATAAAGTGGATTAAAGATTATAATTCAAATATAGATACTTATATTCAGCATCTCGTCGATAACTTTCTTCAATCCAGTTGCCCCTACTCGTCCTCTTTCGTGGTCGTGATGAAGAAAGGCGGGAGCAACAGAGTATGCATCGGCTACAAAAAAAGTCGACAAGATCACCGTCTTCGACCCTGAGCCGATGCCTATTGCAGCAGACCTGTTCTGTCAATTATCACAGAGCAAATTCTTCTCTGCAAAGGCTATTGGCAAGTTAAGTTCCCGTGCGTCAACAGGACATACAAAAGACTGCTTTTATAACTCCTGATGAGGGACGTACAAGTGCCTGAGGACGCCGTTTGGCATGGTCAAATGCGATGTTACCCTGAAGAGAGGGATGAGGGAGATGCTGAAAGGGATTGACAACGTCGTGTTCCATTTGGACGACCACACCCAGACCTGGAAGGAGCATCTGATGACGTTGAGGGAGCTGTTTCACGGTCTGACAGAGGCGAATCTCACCCCAGCAAATGCATTCTGGGAACTCACAACGTCCATTTCATTGGTCATTCGCTAAAAGAAGGGCAAAAAGGGCTTTTGTTGGAAAACGTCACCAAGATTGTGAACGCTCCACGTCCCCAAATCAAGAAGCAAGTGCGACCTTTCCTAGGAGGGAGTTCATACTGAACTACCCTTGTCAGACCTGGTGCACAAAGGCTGTCCGAACAAAGTAGCTCAAGAGAAGGCATACCAGACTGTGCGCGACCTCCTTTGTAAGGACCAGATGCTACGACTTCCTGACACTTCCGAGGAATTCGTTCTGAGAACAGACGCAGTGGACGAGGGCATCGGCGCCATACTGATGCAAAAACACGAAGGGAAACTATTTCCGGTCGGTTACGCCAGCAAAAAGCAGCTGTCAAGGACTGAGAAGAATTACTCAACCATGGAGAAAAAGTGACTTACCATCATATAGGGAATCCGGAAATTCGAACTATATCTTCAAGGAGTGAAGTTCATGTTACAGACTGACCACAAGCCGCTAACCTACTTGAACCTTGCAGGATTTTTTAACAGTCGCATCATGAGATGGGCTATGTACTTGTAGAACATGAAAGTGGAATCTATCAATGGATCGGACAATGTCTCAGCAGAGTGCGTGATGAAGAATACAACAGTACTTAGGCAGATTAGACCAAACTTTAGATTTTGGTTTGTGCATTGAGTCTCAATGTTGTTTGTGGGAAATTACATAAATTTCTTCTTGTGTATGGAATGGTGCAATGACTGAGATGCGCGCTTTGATTTCAAGTGTTAATGTGTTCAGTGAGATAATACAATAGTCATTACTTTTGGGTAATCGATGCCGTAGCTGGAAGGGCCTTATATAATGTGTATTTCCGTCGGCCAACATGTGGTTATTTGATCGAAGTTCTAGATGATTATAGAAAGTTCTATGACGTAAGACAATGCGTAACTCTGCTGACGAGTTTTATTTTGATGGGCTGATTGTATAATTCTGGAACGTTCCGCGTTTTTCTAGCTTGTTAATAGACTCTATATAAGTAGCGCTTGTTAGGGGTGTTTTGGAAAGAGCTTGTATCCAGTTGTTGATACTGTTTGCTGAAAAAAGTTGAAAAAACTCAACTAGCTGGTTTAACCAGCGTACTCCACTTTTTTCTGTACTCAGCAACCCTCGTGGTTTCGCTCAGTGTTAAAGCCAGTCCATTCTCGAATGTTGTCCTCCCACCTCTTTTTCTGTCTCCCTCTTCATCTGCCTCCTTGCACCGTGCTTTGCAGGATGGTCTTTGTAATGCCTAATACCATCAGAGTTCACTGTTAGCATGTCATCCTGTTGTCCAATGGCTGGTGTGATGGTCTGTGGGGCTTCGTCGTTGGTGATGTGCTGGGTATCACAGGCGGAGGAAGCTGCTCAGGATTGGGGGGGGGGGGGGGGGCACACACACATTTTATTCACTGACATCAGGGCCGGATCTGGGAAAAGTCGAGGGGGGGGGAAGGAAGGGCGGGGGTTACAGATTCAGCGAAGGCGCGAAGCGCCGAGCCTTCTAGGGGGGTCCGGGGGCATGCTCCCCCGGAAAAGTTTTTTTAAGGATGCAAAATGGTGCCATCTGGTGCAATCTGAACCTTGAAAAAGCCATCTGTGATGGTCTGGGACTTTGAGCTTTTTGAACAATTGAACTTACAAACTCTGGGGTACAAAAATTATCCTCTTGCTCTCCCTTAAAAAAAACACACACACACACGAACGCTCACACTCGGCAGTAGTGACAGGCAGGGTGCAAAGGTTCTTTAGCATGGTGAACAGGTTGGGATAAAAATCCCTGTCACAATGTTTCAGTGCTTCTGATGCCGTGGATGGGATGATAGCTGTCGCATTCTCAGCAGAACTTCGCCATTTGCAAACCCACCGTTGGTATTCTGCATCAAGGGTAGCGTTGTTTGGTAGGTCAGACTCCCACAACATTGCCAGTGTCTTCACCCCTTCTGGAACCTGCATGAAACCATCCTGGTTGTCTATTAAAGTGCTTGGCACCAGACAAAGACCATCAACTGCTATGCCAGCATTTTTGAACCTCGAGTTCAATTCGGTTGACAGGTGTTCCAAGAAAGGAATGGCAATGATAATCTTGAAATATTCTTCTGGAGTGGCCGCAGGTTGGTGTCACGGAGAGTCTGTCGGGATGCTTGACGAGGAACAATAACACCAGTTGTCAAAGCATTTGCCATTTTGCTGACTTCACCAAACCAGGCAACGAACGCTGTGTCGACATCTCTTCTAATAGAAGACATGCAGTTACTGACCTCTTTGATTTCCCTGTAGGCATCGACAACATCTTTTGTCCTTTTCTGCAGCTTCACTGTCAAGGGTTTCCATTTCAACGATGTTTTTGGACGATTCAGCGATGGTCGTTTCAATGGACGTTCGTTAAAACGAATTGTCATAATTATCAACTTAGCATCTTAATTAATATTTCTAAAAAGTCATTTTTGGTGGATTGATTGATTGATTGATTGATTGATTGATTGTTGATTTAGGTCCAGCGGACTCTTCCGAGCCAAATCAGGACCGGACAACCCCCGATCCGCATAAAAGATCTGCTGAAACAACCCTAGTGGGAAAATTGAATGCCCTCCACCGGCCAGTCATTTTTCAATAAAGACAACCCACGCAGGGGACGGCTGAGGCTTTACCCCAACTATTCGAACCCCCGGTTACAAAAACAAAATAGAATACAATCATCATTATAAATCATCAACAAAACACATACATATAAAATGTCTATATTGCTAAATAATAACATCATAGGAAGCCCTAGTGACCACACGGCAGAAAGCGTCCAACACTCCCAAGCTGATCCAACAGACCTCATACACAAACAAGGAGTCTTGTCCAGGAAGAGTTTTTAAGAAAAAAGGTAGGTCATTGATCTAGCGAAGAAGAAGTTAGTATAGCAGAGTGATAGGACAGATCAGGAATGGGAAAGAGCAAAGGAGGAAGACAGCGACAGTGGGAATTTAAAGCACTAAATTTCCAGAAAGTGGGGATACTATTTATACTGAAAACCCCCGACACTCCAACGGGGGTATTTTTTGGTGGATTAGAGAGTATCAAGGTGAAGGTGCTGGAAGAGGCTTGCGGCCAGAACACGAAAATATGGCTGCATTTACTAATTTAGGCTTAAGGGGTGGGTTACGTGGTCGTTTCAACGGGAAAACGCTTTGGACGTTTCAACGGATCCCTTAAAATGGATTTCTTTGGAATTGACTATGAATAACTCTTTGTACTTTGGACCAAAAGTGACTAAAAACTGCAATGTTTTAAAACCAATTTTTAACAAATTGAAACTCTTTGCATTAAAAAAAATTCATTTTTTTAATCTGGAGGGGGGTGGGTGGGTGGGTCCGGAACCCAGGTAACCCCCCCCCCCTCCCTCCCTGGGTCCTGGCCCTGGACATTAACTCCAAATAATTTGAACTATTTTCATAGACACTATGTGAGAGAGAAAAAAAAGATATATCATATATTTCTACAACTGTGCATATCAGAGAGAGAGAGAGAGAGAGAGAGAGAGAGAGAGAGAGAGAGAGAGTGAGTGAGAGAGAGAGAGGGGGGGGAGGGTAGAGAGAAACTGACCTGACAATGTTGATCCATCACAGTAACAAAATTCATGCATGTCATTTGGCATGGGACATTTTTTTTACACCGTTAATTTTCCAAAGTATGCCTGACGGCGCAATTATTAGACGCTCCTGCGTCATCGTTGCCCGAAGGTATGTTTTTACCCGCTTTAGGGCTGAAAAACTGCGTTCAGCCGTTGCAGTTGTGGTTGGAATGGTGAAGTACAGTCTGAGAAGTTTATCCACTTCACTCAGCATCCGTCGCACAGTGTCAGAAGCTTTCAGTTCATCCGGCAGTGCTTGGAAGAAGGTGATCCTAGAGTTAGCCGCCTTTCTGGTGTCACCCAGTGCATGTGGGAGGAGTTATAGCTGAGTTTTGAGTCTGTCCAAGTCGATGTCAGCAGAATATGTATCTTTGATTTCTTGAGGAATTTCTGGTCTCTTCCCTGCTGCTCCATCACTTAGAAGAACTTCAATTTTCCTTTGTAAGTCGAGAGCTATTTGATCAAACCGGCTCTTTAAATGTTCTTTGATGTTGTCAATGGCCTCACAGTACTGCTGTCTGTAATAAGCAGATGGACAAGAGTAGCTGTGACCCTGTGAGCCATCGTCCAGTCTTCGTGGAGGCTGCTTCTGTCTAGGAACGCAGGGCTCATCACACAAATTTGCAGCTTTCGTTGTGATGTCAGCAAAAAATGTCTCATAACAATCTTCATGCCGCATGCTTTCCAGTGTTCTCAGACACATGTCAGCAGCGTTTACTGCGTCATCACAAGTCGTTTGTTTTCTTTGAAGAACTGTCGCCAGCTCTTCTTTGAAGAACTGTCGCCAGCTCTTCAGTCACAGCAAGGATTTCATCTTTGAATCTTTTTGCAACTCCTGACACATGACCCTGAAAATTACTCGCCCCGTCGTAGGCCTGGCCCCTGCAGTTTTGCACTGGCAAGTCAAGTCTGATCAAGCAGTCCTTCAGTGCTTTAAAAATGGTCTCAGCACAGGTATTGTTAACTTGCATCAGTCCAGAGAAAGGGGGAAAATATTGGTTTGAACCTCCAAATAGTGTTTTTTGAGGGGCTGAATATTGGGGGGGGGGGGGGGCAAATGTATAGGTTTGCACCCCCCCCCCAATATTTTTCTAGGGGGAGCCAGTGCCCCCCTTGCCCCACCCCCCCGCTTCCGCCGCCTGTGGGTATATGAAATGTCCAGAAGTTTTCTCTAGCACCTCATCTCCATGCTCTGTATTCTTTGTTGTAGGTCTGCTTTGAGGGTCCATTTTTCGCAAGCGTATAAGAAGATAGAGATGACAAGGGAGCACAGCAGCCTTACCTTGGAGTGTAGACTGATGGTCCTGTTTTTCCAAATGAGTTTTATCCTTGTCAGGGCAGCAGTTGTTTGTGCAATCCTGGAGAGGACTTCCTGTCTGAACCCATTGTCTGATACAATGGTTCATAAATAGTTGAAGCTATGCACTGTTTAGAGGGATTGGCCTTGGACTTTGATGTCCGTGTTGATGCCATTGGTGATGTTGGTCATCATTTTGGTCTTCTCTGCACTTATTTCCATTCAAAAGGGTCTGGAGCTGGCGTCAAGCCTCTGTACCAGCTGTTCAAGTTCTTGTTCTGCTTCAGCCAATCCATCAAGGTTATCCGCAAAACGGAGGTTTGGAGGTTGCTCTACCTCTTATGCTGAATGTGCCTTCGCGATCTGCAAGGACATCTGCCATTTTGAGCTCCAGAAAGATGTTGAACAGTGTTGGATAGAGTAGGCATCCTTGATGCACGCCGAGTGTTGCTCTGAAGCAGTCCCCGATGGCGCTGTTGTGGTAGACTGCACTGGTAGCCTTGTAATACTAATACAGGCTTTTGATGACTTCAGTGATGTTAGGGCTGATGTTGTACACTCTTATGGGAGGCGAGATATAGCAAACGCTCAAGCATTTGCGCGAGCATTTGCACGAGCAAATGCGCGAACTTCGCCCACTTGCTCGCGCATTTGCTCCTGCAAGTGTTCGAGCAAATGCGCGAGCCAGTGCGCGATCATTTGCTCGAGCGGTTGCTACGCCCGTTGCTATAGGGGTTTTGCTGAAAACTGTCAACGGAAAGGAACTGAAAATGAACACATGTTTTTTTGTAGATCTCCGACCTAGATATTTTGTATTTATTCGCATTAGTTTGATGTTAAATATTTACGTGATATTTGTGGCCCTTAAACTTAATTTCTAAGTAGAATATAAATTATGAATGGTGAATCATGGTAAGAAAAAGTAGTTCTGAATCGTCCTTAATGTTATGATAAGGTTATTTCATGAATGATATTAAGTTTAGTAGTGCTAGTTTTCACTAATTATTATTAATATTATTACTAATAAATGCAAAAAAATATTTAATTTATGCACGTCTCAAATTCTTTTACATACACATTCTTTTCAGGGTATAATTTTGACGTTTATGGAGGGGAATATAGAGCATTTGCTCCAGCAAGTGTTCGAGCAAACGCGCGAGCAGTGCGCGATTATTTGCTCGCGGCCGCGCATTTGCGAGAGCAAGTGCGCGAGGTTCGCGCATTTGCTCGTGCAAATGCTCGCGCAAATGCTCGCGCGTTTGCTATATCTCGCCTCCCATACACTCTCATGATTGACCCCCACAGAGCTTCATGTCAGACTCGGTCAAACGGTTTCTTGAAGTCTACAAAAACAAACCATATTAATATAGATGTTGTTTGGTGCTTTAGGTATTTCTTATTATTATGAGGTTGAAAATCGTCTCCAGTGGTACTTCGCCCTGCCCTGAATCGTGCTTGTTCTTGTGATTTGCATCCAGCATCGGGGCTGAATCATCCATTGTCGTGTAACAGTCGTCGACTGGTGATCGAGTGCCGGATACACAAATATACCCAACAAGCACTGGGTCCCTTGTCCCCAATACCCAGTCGCCCAGGATTGTGCCCAGTTAAGTTTCCTGGGCGTCGGGCGATGTGTCCAAAGACTGCAAGTGGGAGACTCGGGCGCCTTGAGTTAGATCCTGTATCGGCCAGCGCCTTAAGCAGCTCTTGAGATGGAAAAGCGCTATACAATGATTAATTAAATAAATATTCTGTGCATCATTCATCGGAGGATTCTAAAAGTTTTTTTTTTTTTTTAAATTAGAAACTGTATACACTGTAGACACCGCAATGTTTCTATCAACAACTGACCTCCTCGCTTACTACCATTCAGTTACCTGTCAGATCTCAATAGGTTATCTTTCGTCTCAAGGACAAGACGTCTTCAGGACTTGCAATGGTACTCCGTGTTGCTTGTAACACAATTTAAAACCTCCCTGGTGCACCACTCAGAGATTAGGAGTTTGCACAAGAATTAATGAAAGATAATCAGTTCAAAACAGCGTGCTTTAAAATTACCAGTAACCATTTAAAGGACCGCGGTGTCAAGAATGTTTATTTATTTATCTATTTATTCATTTATTTATTTTGTTTGCGTGCGTGCGTGCGCGCGCCCCTGTGTGTGTGTGTGTGTTTGTGTGTGTGTGTGTGTGTGTGTGCAGATTTTTAAACCTCAAAACAGTCTGTGAGAAATATCTACAGCACCAATAGTATCTATATCATGTGTTTGTAGACTTCAAGAAAGCGTTAGACAGAGTCTGGCAGGCTGTCCTGTGGGCAACCATGAGAGTGTACAGCATCAGCCCGAACATCATTAAAGTCATCAAAAGCCTGTATGACAAGGCTACCAGTGCAGTCCTCCACAACAGCGCCATCGGGAACTCCTTTAGAACAACCAGTGGCGTGCGTCAAGGATGCCAACTCTCTCCCACACTCTTCAACAACTTTCTAGAGTGCATCATGTCAGATGCCCTTGCAGTTCACGAAGTCACAGTCAGCATAGGAAGTAGAGCAGTTTTCAACTTCCGTTTTGCGGATGACATTGGTGGATTGGCTGGAGAGAAACAAGAATTTGAACAGCTGATACAGAGGCTTGACACCACATCCAGAGCCTTCGGAATGGAAATAAGTGCAGAGAAGGACAAAATGATGGCCAGCAACACCAATGGCGTCAACACGGACATCAAAGCCCTCGATATGGTGCACACCTTCAAATATTTAGGAGCAATTGTATAAGACAATGGGTTTCGACAGGAAGTCCTCTCCAGGATAGCACAAACAACTGCTGCCCTAACAAGGATGAAGCCCATTTGGAAAGACAGGACCATCAGTCTACATTCCAAGTTAAGGCTGCTGCGTTCCCTTGTCATCTCCATCTTCCTATGCTCTTGCGAAACATGGACCCTCACCAACGACGAAGTCCGACAGACCATCACACAAGCCATGGGACAACACGATGCCTTGCCCACAGTGGTGAAGAAAACGAAACTCCCATAGTATGGCCACAAAACAGAGCTTCAGACCTTGCAAAGACCATCCTGCAAGGCACGGTGCAAGGAGGCAGAAAAAGGGAGACAGAAAAAGAGGTGTGAAAACAACATTACAACATTCGAGAATAGCTGTCTTGACACTGAGGAAGCCATGAGGACTGCTGAGGACAGAAGGATGGAGTACGCTGGTTAAACGATCATCTGTGGTGCCCCAAAGACTTTCGAGTTACGGGATGGGATAGGATAGGTGTGTGTATGTGGGGGGGGGGAGGGGGGAATTGGGAAGGGGGAAATTTTGTGGTGTTTGTCTGTGTTTTGTGGTGTGTGTATGTATGCATGTATGTATGTGGGTGTGTGTGTGTGCGCGCGCGCGCGCACGCACACAGAGCTAGTGGTCATCATAATAGGCATAGTCCATTGACGTTTCGTTAGAAGCCTGAAATTGACAGGCCTATTTGTCCGCTGAGCCAAGGCAGTAACTCGTTACTGCTCTGTCAGTGCAATGATTTGGTAACTGATAATCTGAAAATAGCGATGCAGAGACACTCTATCTTGACAGTATACCTTTTGACAGTCAGAGCACAGGCACAATGGAGCTTGGGAAAGACAAGAGGATCCCTATAGCGGGGGATTATGTGTTTCCCCGATAGTGGAGGGTATGCTTCTGCGCTACCCTTGTGCTATCGGGGATCCTTTCCCCCCCCCCCTCCTCACCCGCTTTGGGGGATCCACCATTTCTTTACCAAGCTCCATTCTTCTTGTTTAATTCGCCTATGGTCAGAGCTAGAAAATCGCCTCAGTTACATCGTTTTTGCATGTGAACAGTAAAAAGAAATGTGCTGACACTTCCTCCAGGCTGACATTAATTATCTTTGATCGATTCATATAAATGTATTCAATGTCTGTACCATTTACGTTTTCATCTTTGCCTTGTACGTCATGTTCCCTTTGCTAATTGATACTTCATAAGAGGCCATTGAGCACTGTGAATGTGTTGTCATCATCTTTCCACACTGACTGGGACCCTGGGATTTCATACGGGAGGCGAGAGAGAGAGAGAGAGAGAGAGAGAGAGAGAGAGAGAGAGAGAGAGAGAGAGAGAGAGAGAGAGAGAGAGAGAGACCCATATAACATAATGTTGACAGTTATTGAAGTAGTGTTTTAGTCACCTGGGTTCACCGCAAGATGCATTGATAGAGAACTAATCATTACGTCGATACTGGGTGTGTGTCTGATACCAAGATTTTGCCTGTAACTGTAAACGATGACGCTTGCATGTTGTCACTGTTTTTTCAACTTCCCTGTGTGCATAATTATGTTAATGCTTCTTGTCAGAGAGTACAATCTAATACTGTGTGACAATGTGACATTTGCAATGTTGTTACAATAAAAGATGATATGATGGGAAATGGTTGCTCAAACAGACCGGTGAGCTTTGAATTTTACGCGTCTCTTCCTTGTTACGTATACAAACCACTGTGTCTACTGTAAACACTTTTCGCTTCCCCACGTACCCCTCTCCTCCCCCCCCCCCTCCATGGTGGTGCCGGAAAGTTCTGTATAAATAGTATCCCCACTTTGTGGACATTTACTGCTTTAAATGACCTCTGTTTCTGTCATTCTCATTTTGTTCTTTCTCGTTCCTAATCTGTTCCATCAATCTACTATCTCCTTCGCTAGACCAGTTGTTTCATTTGAGATGCGCACGATAGTATGTTTGAGACGCGCATGATAGATCCGATCGTTTTGTTTTGCAAAGCATGCAACAACTGAAGGTATTTACCTTTGATTTGATTTTGCGTTGTTGTTAGAAGAAGCTTTGAATAATGTTGATAATTTTCGTTGGTCGATATTATTGGAGAATTTTCTAGAATTACTTGTTTACTATCGATCGAAGCTTGTAGATAAATCTAGTAGTAGCTACGAGATTCTTCTAACCTAAGTAAAGCTATATGACGTAAGACAGTGCATAGTTCCGGTGACGAATTTTATTCTGATTGGCTGTAATTGCGTCACGCTGGAATGTTCGAATTTTCTCTAGAGTATAGCTAGACTATATCAGTGACGCACTGTTTCCCCTTTACCAACAACTGGCCCGCTGGTGTCAGTATAAATCGGTCCAGTAGTCACCTATATGCGAAAGTGTCGTGTGACTATAATCTACAAACAACAAAGAATGAGAGTGAAAAGTGGGAAAAAAGCGATTGAGCGATCTTGTATGCAGTTTTGATGTATGCTGAATAAAGTTGAAAAACTTCATACGACGACTCCTGCCTTGTTGCTGGGTGAACAGGTTGCGTGGATAAACGAATCTGAGTTACACTTATCAAGATTCAAGCATCGGGGCTGAATCAGCAATTGATTAAAAAAAAACAACAACAACAGTGTAATACCATTCACCTACCCTTTTTTCTTGAAATCTCTCTCCAAACTCCTCATTTGTGTATGGGGTCCGTTGGGTCAGGTTGGGGATATTGGACGCTTTCGGCCAAATTGTCACTAGGGTTTTCTATAGTATTATTATTTAGCAATGTGGGAATTTTCGAGGTATGCGTTTTGTTAATATTTTATAATGATATTTATATTCTATTTTTTTTGTGTAAATGAAGGTTCAATAAATTAGAGTAAAGCCTTAGCGTCTTCTGCATGGGGTGCCTTTATTGTAAAGTGGCCGGCTAGTGGAGCGCCTTCGGTGTTACCGTAAGAGTTGTTTCAGCAGAAGATCTTATACACGAACCAGGAGTGAGTCCCCTTTCAACCAAGTTGTGGCCCTGATTCGGCTCTTTGCAGTTCGCTAGGTCCTATATACAATCACTAACTAACACTTTTCGCTACAGTGCTTTAAAAAAAAATCTCAAGCCCTTGATGCTATTAACGGGTGTGAGAGTGAGTGTTGTTGTTTTTTTAGTTTGGAGGGGGGGTTCCGGAACCCAGGTTACCCCCCCCCCCCTCCCTGGATCCGGTCCTGCGTGGGGAGGCTAAACCTTTTTTTCGGTGAGACAACACTCACTGTGAATTGAAAAAGATAACTTAGGCTGAAATGCGTGCTATTATGGCCCTTTAACGACGTCTCCAAAACGCGGAGTAGACGTCTGAAGTTTTATCACTGCGCATGAGAATGTCCTTAACCCGAATAGTAGAGTGGATTGATTAAGAGAGTAGGAAAAGGGGAAGTAGAATAAATAGTCGGAGTAGAGGATTGGAAGTTGAGGGAGAGGGGGGGGGGGGGGGGAGAGATATATATATATATAACAAAACAGCGTTATTTGCTGTTGGTTTTCCGTACTTTTGGACTGGATGATAGACCAAGAAAGCAGACACTACATGGCGCAGATCGTTGTCTCTCTCACCTTCGTTGTCTTCGTCTGTCAGGGTAAGCAAACTCGATTAGCTCCCTTTATTTCTTTATTTATTTAATAGTCGAGGCGATCACTTCCATGGGCCTAAGTAGTATGAAAGTGCTGTTTGCCTAATATCACAGGTGTGAATAAACGTGAAATTAAATGCAATAAATAATAAATACAATAAAAATAGCAGGCTTATAAATAAATAAATAAATAAATAAATAAATAAATACATAAATAAATAAATTAATTAATTAATAAATTAATAAATTAATAAAAGGCTTATTGTTACTCTGTTTATACTTTTGAGCTTATCCTAAGCTATATTTCTTAGTCAGGTTTCTCTTTTGGGAAAGTATACGTAATGCGTTTGAGAGCCATGACCAACAACACCAATGGCATCAACATGGACATTAAAGCCCAAGGCCAATCCCTCAACACAGTGCATAGCTTCAAATATTTAGGAGCCATTGTATCAGACAAAGGATCCCGACAGGAAGTCCTCTCCATGATCGCACAAACAACTGTTGCCCTGGCAAGGTTGAAGCCCATTTGGAAAAACAGGACCATCAGTCTACATTCCAAGGTAAGGCTGCTGCGCTCCCTTGTCATCTCCATCTTCGAAACATGGACCCTCACAGCTGATCTACAACGAAGAATATAAAGCATGGAGGTGTAGTGCTACAGAAGACTTCTGGGCATTTCCTATACCCAGCACATCACCAACGAAGTCCGATAGACCGTCACACAAGCCATTGGGACAACAAGATGATCTGCTCACAGTGGTGAAGAAACGAAAACTCCGATGGTTTGGCCACGTCACCAAATCATCAGACCTTGCAAGGACCATCCTGCAAGGCACAGTGCAAGGAGGTAGAAGAAGAGGGAGATCAAAGAGGAGGTGGGAGGACAACATTCGAGAATGGACTGGCTTGACACTGAGCGAAACCATGATGGTTGCTGAGGACATAGACAGATGAAGTACGCTGGTTAAATGATCATCTGTGGTGCCCCAACGACCCCAGAGTTACGGGATAGGATAGGATAGGATAGGATAGGATAGGATGCAGAATATCTACTATTCGGAAGCAAAGCATACGACACGGGTAATCGTTTCATGATGTGCAGGGGTGGGGGCCGCGGAGTGGGATAACAGTTCTCCTCTTGATGGAGAGGCCATGTACAAGTGTGCGGGCGACTCTCTCACTCTGGCCTGGGAATATGTCCTCCACCCCAACGACACCGTGGGCGAAGCCGAATGGTTCTACAATGGAAGGTCACAAGAGATGATAGCCATGTCATCTCACAACATATTCTTCACGACCCCTGCTTTCAGTCATCGGGTGGAGTCTTTGGGCAACGCTGGCATCGTACTCCGGAAGCTGTCGGTGGGCGACTCGGGAAATTATACAGTGGAGATTCACATGTACGCTAATTCTGGCGCCTCTCACGTCCTGCTGCGTCGCACCGTGTTCTTGCAAGTCAGAGGTATGCGTTGTGAGATTTTTTTCATTGCAGCCTCGTAGTTCTGTTACTCGTGACCTTCAGTGGAAATACCCTTCATGGCAACTGATTTGACTTTTTTTGTTTTTTTGTTTTTTTCCCCAATTCGAAGGCTATGTTTGTTTGTTTGTTTGTTTGTTTGTTTTAAACGAAAACGAAGTAAGGGTCTTCCCGTAACCTTTTGGACGCTGTGGAGGGAAGCGTAGCGGACCTCCCTTTTTCTTGGCCAGCTTAATGAGGGTGGTACATATATCTCCTCTTCGTCGCTGCTTTACCTTTCCCGTTTCTGAATGGATCCAGGTACCCATTAAAAGTTGGGTGAACTGGGGGGAGGGTGGAGGGAGGGGGGGCGTGGAGGGAGGGGGGGTGGGTGTCGTGCGCTTGTTTCAATCTTGTGCGTGTGTGTGTCCGTTGTGTGTGCGTGTGTGTGTGTCGTTTGGTGGACAGTGGCCTTCCAAGTACTGTATAGTCACCCGTCCAAGCACTAGAAAGGCTGCTAGCATCTGCTATTAATAGGCACACAACCGAATTTTGTGATTGAAAGGAAAAAAAGCTATACAGTGGAACAAAATTTTTTAACATTCTTTTCATTTCATGTTAGTCTATGTACTCATCTGCAAAAAAATAATTGTTCCAGATTTTTGCAATTCTGTGCAAGATGAGTCCTAATTAGTCCAAAAATGACGTTAAAATGTTATAATATTTATTATTTTTATGTTATTTTATTATTATTATTATTATTATTATTATTTTTTTTTTTTTTTTTTTTTTTTTACCAGTAACCATTTAAAGGACCGCGGTGTCAAGAATGTTTATTTATTTATCTATTTATTCATTTATTTATTTTTGTGCGTGCGCGCGTCCCTGTGTGTGTGTGTGGGGGGGGGGGTGTGTGTGTGTGTGTGTGTGTGTGTGTGTGTGTGTGTGTGTGTGCAGATTTTTAAACCTCAAAACAATCTGTGAGAAATATCTACAGCACCAATAGTATCTATATCATGTGTTTGTAGACTTCAAGAAAGCGTTAGACAGAGTCTGGCAGGCTGTCCTGTGGGCAACCATGAGAGTGTGCAGCATCAGCCCGAACATCATTAAAGTCATCAAAAGCCTGTATGACAAGGCTACCAGTGCAGTCCTCCACAACAGCGCCATCGGGAACTCCTTTAGAACAACCAGTGGCGTGCGTCAAGGATGCCAACTCTCTCCCACACTCTTCAACAACTTTCTAGAGTGCATCATGTCAGATGCCCTTGCAGTTCACGAAGTCACAGTCAGCATAGGAAGTAGAGCAGTTTTCAACTTCCGTTTTGCGGATGACATTGGTGGATTGGCTGGAGAGAAACAAGAATTTGAACAGCTGATACAGAGGCTTGACACTACATCCAGAGCCTTCGGAATGGAAATAAGTGCAGAGAAGACCAAAATGATGGCCAGCAACACCAATGGCGTCAACACGGACATCAAAGTCCAAGGCCAAGCCCTCTATATGGTGCACAGCTTCAAATATTTAGGAGCAATTGTATAAGACAATGGGTTTCGACAGGAAGTCCTCTCCAGGATAGCACAAACAACTGCTGCCCTAACAAGGATGAAGCCCATTTGGAAAGACAGGACCATCAGTCTACATTCCAAGTTAAGGCTGCTGCGTTCCCTTGTCATCTCCATCTTCCTATGCTCTTGCGAAACATGGACCCTCACCAACGACGAAGTCCGACAGACCATCACACAAGCCATTGGACAACACGATGCCTTGCCCACAGTGGTGAAGAAAACGAAACTCCCATAGTATGGCCACAAAACAGAGCTTCAGACCTTGCAAAGACCATCCTGCAAGGCACGGTGCAAGGAGGCAGAAAAAGGGAGACAGAAAAAGAGGTGTGAAAACAACATTACAACATTCGAGAATAGCTGTCTTGACACTGAGGAAGCCATGAGGACTGCTGAGGACAGAAGGATGGAGTACGGTGGTTAAACGATCATCTGTGGTGCCCCAACGACTTTCGAGTTACGGGATGGGATAGGATAGGTGTGTGTATGTGGGGGGGGGAGGGGGGAATTGGGAAGGGGGACATTTTGTGGTGTTTGTCTGTGTTTTGTGGTGTGTGTATGTATGCATGTATGTATGTGGGTGTGTGTGTGTGTGCGCGCGCGCGCGCACGCACACAGAGCTAGTGGTCATCATAATAGGCATAGTCCATTGACGTTTCGTTAGAAGCCTGAAATTGACAGGCCTATTTGTCCGCTGAGCCAAGGCAGTAACTCGTTACTGCTCTGTCAGTGCAATGATTTGGTAACTGCACAAGTATATCAATTAGTTGATATACTTGTGGTAACTGATAATCTGAAAATAGCGATGCAGAGACACTCTATCTTGACAGTATACCTTTTGACAGTCAGAGCACAGGCACAATGGAGCTTGGGAAAGACTTAAGAGGATCCCTATTCACAACTTTCCGGCACCTCTCATAAAAACTCGTGGGTATCGCCATTATAAATTAAAACGAGGTTATTTGAAACCAAGTTCCGGTTTGGCTTGTTTTGCTTTTATCAAAGCTTGATGCGTGACTTTTAAATATGGCAAATTGCCGAAAACGACGATTGTTAGAGCCAGAAAACGAGTGGGATAAGTATAAAAACGGTGGAGGAAGTACATGCTCAGTGAAAGAATGCAAAAAACAATCGTAGAGGCCTGTATTTGTGGCGACTTCGGAGGTGCGTCGATCATCGACAGAAAGTGAAACAGGACCTGAAAACTCTAGTAGTTTTCCATAGCTTCGCCGTCGCAACCTTCACAAAACACGAAGTAACTGACTATGTTAGGCTAGCGTTGTGGCCAAGTGGGCTAAGGCGGGACTAACTTGCATTGTCCAGAAACCAATGGCGCCTGACAGGTGTGGGTTCGAGCCAGCATCTGGGCGTTATGTTTTTCCGAATATTTTTCAAAAATTCACAAATAATGTTAGGTAGGTAGGGTTTAGGCGCGCCACTGGCGATAGAAAGGGATAATAAACTGCAGCAAAAAAAAAAAATATGTGAGGGTACGATACAGGTGGCCAGGTTTCCCCGATAGTGGAGGGTATGCTTCTGCGTTACTAATTAATCTCCAAGCCTACAAGACTTTCGTTGCTGGCTGGGTGAGAGACATCTCAACGTACACTCCTGATGGCTGTAATCATTCTGTTACTACAGCAAAAGTAAGTTTTTTAGCTTTTTATTTATTTTGAGATATCGAGTCTTTTGTATGCGGTTTGTTTACGAAATCGGTAGGCCTAAACGAATCATAGGCCTACTCACAGTCACTCGTTCTGTTTTAGTAGGCCTAGCCGTATGTTTTAATCTCTTCTCCTCTGCTATGATTAGTAGTCTACAGCAACTATTGGTGTTAAATCGAATATTTTAAACATTTTTGAGAAGATAAAATAGATCTATTGTACTATAGTAGTACTAGTTACAGTAAAGTTAGTAGCAAAGTAGGCTTAAAATAACTTGCATAAAGTACGTAGGCTAAAACCTTAACTTCAGTAGACTCTAGGTCTTTTAATTTTTCTTTATACATTGCATATCAGTGGCTTGATTCACATTAAGCCAATGTTACTTGTTAGGGAATATCGTTATGATATGTTTACTGGTAGGCCTAATAGTAAACTACATGTTACCTTTTACCTCCACCCCCCACCCCTTTCCTATTTCAGTTTAGTCTGCATAATTTTATTTCAGCAGACCTAAACAGGGCAACTTGATAAATGTTAAAGTTAAACCTTAAATTACTTTTCCTTATTAACAACACCATCCCCCACTTTTTATAACTCAGAATTTGTTTGTTTGTGTCCAGGTATTGCACTCTCAGAAGTTGAACGAGTCTCCCCTACAGCCTTGGCTCATCATGCAGAATGAAGAGATAGTGACCGGACACTGCACCTGCATGGCTGGCATCGGGGAAACCTGTTCTCACATGGCAGCACTGGCTTTTGCCTTGGAGTCCTTTGCTAAAGTAAGTTCTTCATTTTAAAATTTGAAGTTCAACTTAAAGGTATACACCATCCTATAAAAAACAGTGTTATTTTTGCAATATTTGTAATGAAAAACAAAATACATTTATTGTTTAGTTGATTTTAAATTTTTTAAAAACATATTTTACTTTTACACAAGCTGAAAAACGACTTTTTGTAACACAATTTTAACTTATTTTTTTATTCCTTGTTGGGGCCTCATTAAACCGGTACTTGCATAGATAGGGCTAAGTGGGATGCATGGATACATTTTTATTTCAAACGTTATAAGTTAATTGCAAAGCAATTGCCAAAAAGCAAACAAAATTATAACCGTGATTGATGTTCATGCAACACACTCAAAGCAATTAACGAAGTGGGTATACTAAGGCTTTCTTCATCATGACTGTTCACATAACATGCAAGTAACATTCTAATTGAGAACTAGAACAGTGTGAAGTGATCACGTGATGTTTGTGAACCTTTCAATTGAAGTCATGATGATATTATTTCTTAAAAATCACTTAATTCAAACTCTAAATGACCCTATAAATCAAAGGTGTTTGTTTATTATTTATTTAATTAATTTTTCCTATCGTAGACCAAAAGATCCTTACGAAGAAAGCAATTGCAGAATATGATCAAATACACTGTCATTGATATTGAAAAATACATGAACAGGTTGAACATCTGTCCATTTACACATCAAACGCTTGCAAGTTAAAGATATAATAATAATAATAATAATAATAATAATAATAATAATAATAATAATAATAATAAAAATAATAATAATAATAATAATAATAATAATAATAATAATAATAATACATAGTTCTTCTAACGTGCTGTTCTCTGCAAAGCAGACTCCCTGCGCCATTCATACTGACAAACACACACCATTCGCTAGCAAGAACAACATTAATAATGCATGACAACAGTGACTATTGCAGCAGAAGACAAAACATATACAATTAACATTCAAAGGCTTGCTGGATAATAATAACTGTAATAATTAAAATCAGAATTCAGGCTCATTCTGTCAAAATTCTGATACCTTCTTAAGTCCTGCAACTTGTCTTTTTTTTAACAGGTCAGAGAGAAGGCAACATGCACTGGGGTGAAGGCTTACTGGAAGGTGCCACACGGTGTAAAAGGTAAGGAAAAAGTTTTCTTTTTTTTAAATTGAAAAAAAAATGTTTCAGGTCTTGCAAGTGCCTGTTTAATTCAGTAATAAATAAATTGTGTGGGAAAGTATACAATACATTTAATCGCCACCCGGGCATAAAACGGTCATAAAAGTGTTAGTTGGATTAATTACATTTATCCCTTTTTATTCCTGGGCAGAGAAATGATTTGACAAAATGAGTATCCCATTATTCCCATCTCCATTGGCCAAATAAATTTTTCACCTTTAATATTGATGTTTACAAAGCAAAAGTAATCAACATAATTTTGTTGAAAACTAAACGAAATTTTAAAAAATTCGTTAAATCTTGTATTAAAAGTAAAGGTAACCATCTACTTAGTTAATAAAGGATGATACTTCTCAAATAGATATTTACTCGTACTTTCTTCAGCAAACTTCAGAAATTATATTACATTTTCTTTGATATAAATTCTTGTTGTATTTTTGAACTCATAGGTTCATTAGAATAACTAGTTCGGTAATTGGCTGTAAATCTACTTATACCTAATTTAACCTCAGTAAAAGTTATTATGCAATTTGCTAAGCTATTGCAAAAAACAATTCAGGGACACATCTCCATATTTAAAAGCTATGTAAAGGAAAGATAGGCAAAGGATATAAAAGTAACTGAAAAAAGTGAATCAATAAATTATAACAAAAAGAAACAATTCTGCACACAAGAAAATTGCATTTTTTCCAGGGATGTACTATAAAAATATATCTCTGTGTGTTTTCTTTATTCAAGGGGTGACGAGCTGCCCTGCTTTTGAGATGGATTTCTCCTCTGCCAAGGCGAAGCGGGACCGGCTAGAGACACTGGTTGTGGGAGACGGATTGCATCCAGCAAGTCAACGAGAGAAGAAGTCTCAGCTACCAGTTGTGGCAGCCCCAACGTTGCAGGAATGCGAAAGTCTGTTTTCCAAATTGAATGTCAATTCAAAGAAAACAGCGCCTGCGCCCATCCTGAAAGTGCTTCCTGAGTACTCAGACCAATTTGCAGATAAGTTAGCAGATATTCCAGACTATGCTAATATGAAACTGTTATATGTGGAGAGGAGCAAAGAAATGAATTTGGAGGAAATTGGCAGCCTCTGTCAGTCCATCCAAATACCAAGGCTGTCACAGGAGCAAGTTGAGGAGATAGAGATGTTAACAAAAACACAATCTGAAACCCAGACATGGCATGCAGCCAGGTATGGCCGCATAACAGCCTCAAAAATGCATGCAGCATGCCACACAAACCCAGCAAAACCAGCAAAGACCGTCATGCTGGATGTGTGCCCCCAAGACAGCCACCAAAGTAAGAAGGGACCACTGATACCAGCAATTGAATGGGGTAAAAAAAAGAACTTAAAGCACTGAAGGATTTTGAAGAAACTGCCAAAAACCACCACAGTGGGCTTACTGTTACGAAATGTGGTTTCTTCATCTCAACAGAGCATTCATTTCTCGGGGCATCTCCTGATGCCATTGTTGAATGCTCTTGTTGTGGAAGAGGATGCGTTGAGGTGAAATGCCCTTTTACAAAGCGGTTTGAAACTGTGGAGAAAATGGCAATGGATAAAAACTTTTATCTTCAGAGACAGCTAGACGGGGCATACAGAGTGGTTCAAAAGCATGCATACTACAACCAAATTCAGTGCCAACTACTGGTAACGGGATTACAGTACTGTGATTTTGTAGTGTGGAGTCTGGCGGGGTGCATGCCATCAGAGTGTTTCCTGATTCTGCATGGAAGGCTGACAATATCTCAAAGGCCACTGCTTTTTTCCAGAGAGCTTTGCTGCCTGAACTTGTAGCAAGGCAGTTCTCCAGATTTGGTGGAGATAAACGCCCCCTACCCCTCTCTCCCACAAAAGTGTCCCCAAAGAAAAAAAAAACTTGAAAATTTAATGCAATAATTTCAACTGACCAGAGCAATTGCAGGCGTTCCATTTTGGCAGATTTATATACTATTAAATTATGGTACGCCTACATATAATGATGAAATGGCATGTTTTCCATAGCCTGTTGTTAACGAATAACGAATAACGAATAACGAATCTTTATTGTCCCCATTTGCACAAGGATATTTGTGTGTGATGCACAGTAACTGTTGGCATATTAAGAAGACAACACAAAGGTTAGCGTACATGTATACAATAAAGAAACGGTAGCGGATATTAGAACACCTTAATGCATAACAATACTAAACAAATCTCAAGACTATTACTGCCATTTTCTCAATCATTCACGCTTTCTCATGACCATGCTAATCCTTGCACATTCATTCTTATCCACGCACCGACTCATCCCACACACACCCTTAATACATTTAAGGGGCTCACTGTAGTTACGCTAGTCGTTCTAGGGTTACACATTACACATTTCCACTGTCAACGCTATGTCAACATTGTTGTTTCCCTTCACTAACTACAGGGGAGTGGGGGTTTTACATACATTATAAGAAAATTGGTAACAACAATAGGCTGCTGAGCAAATTAAATGGTGTATACACATGACTAGTTACAACTAGAGACATTCCGCAACGAATACATCAGTAAGCTGTTGTTACTTCAAAAACATATGACTTAGATTTAACATTGCTAATAAAATCATGGTACTACGTAGGCATCACGGATCAGGGTCACGTATGACCTCCACGTATGACACGATATCAGGGTCACGTTAGAACTAAGAAGCATACATACTGAATTACACTTGTATTTATATATATCACCTAGGCCTGTGTGAATAAATTTTATACCATGTTAGGCAAATTTATGTATATAAAATGTTAGCAGTATAATATAATGGTTTATTTCCTACGGACACTATTTCATGTGCTTGATTAGTCCTACAAAAAATGTTTTTGGCGTTATTATTATTATCGGTGGAGGGCATTCAATTTTCCCACTAGGGTTGTTTCAGCAGATCTTTTATGCGGATCGGGGGTTGTCCGGTCCTGATTTGGCTCGGAAGAGTCCGCTGGACCTAAAGCAACAATAAATCAATCAATCAATCAATAAACTACTCAGATATTAATACATCTAGCTTAACTCATGCACATCTGGTTTTATGTTAAGTACACTGCGGTGAGACAGAAGACTTGTATATAAATATTATCTCTGTACAGCATTTTACAAATATTTTATATTTTATTATTTTTTAAGCAAGAAATTTTTTATAATATTAATAATTTAAAATATGTTGATTTATGTACTGAATGTTAATATGTATGGAATGTTGTGGATCGAATGATTGATCATGATTTTACTTTTGAAATTGTTTTATATGTACAGTGCTGAGAGACCGAAGACGTATAAAATTTGAATAGATCTCTGTACAGCACTTTACAATTTTTTTTAAGCAAGAATTGTTTAATAATAATTTTAAATATATGTTTATTTCTGTACTGAATTAAGTCAAGAGAATTAAAATGGTTATAATTTGTATCTGATTGCTTTTTTTTTTTGCTTTTTTTAAAAAACTTACATTTTTATCATAACTTTTCATCTACTCAGATATTAATACATCTAGCTTAACTCATGCTCATCTGGTTTTGTTATGTACAGTGCGGTGAGACAGAAGACCTGTATATAAATATACCTCGGTACAGCGCTTTACAAATATTTTATTTATAATTTTTTAAAGCAAGAATTTTTTAATAATAATTTCAAATATGTTGATTTATGTACTGAATAATGAATTAAATAGAATTGAAATGTTTACAATTTGTATTTCTGTTTGCTTTTTTTTATACTTTTGTATCCTCACCTCTCATCTACTCAGATATAACACATCTAGCTTAACTCATGCACGTCTGGTTCAGATTTATGTTGATATATGAGACACAGCATAGTAGATTTCTCAGGACAGCTCATTTGAATTAATGTTGTATTAGTATTAATACACAATGACACCAGAATGCAACCAGGTTCATGGGGATTAAAACTATGGATCTAAATTAAATAATAAAATAAATTCTAATCTACTCATATATTAATACATCTAGCTTAACTCGTGCACGTCTGGTTTTATGTTATGTACAGTGCAGTGAGACAGAATACGTATTGTCTTTACCTGTTTAAAATAATTAACAAAGAGAAAACAAAATACAATTTGCAATTAAAACAAGAACAAATTATGTATGAGAGAAAAACTATATTTATTTCAACACCTTGCAAGACAACCACAATTTTTAAGTATTTTTGAGTTACACTAACAAAAAATTCTTTGTTCAAAATACACATGAAAATCCTGTTACTGGTAACATTACTTGTTTTAAACCCAAGGATAAAGGATATACAGTAGCTCAACTATTTTGAACGTTTAGGAAATTTATATACAAGGAATAACAATTATCGTTAAAAAAGGTTATTGATCAGGCATAGTCACTGAATCATTCAGTAAATGATTAAAAATCTCAAACAAATATAAATGATAAAAGTCTCAATTTTGTCTTTTCATGATGGTTAGGTTTCATGAAGTAAGGAAAGACAAATAATGTGTCCTGAAACATGCCATGTCCCCATGTTGAATGCTATGTACATAATTATGATCAACGCCCAATGTCTTGATGTTTAGATTATGCCATCACACAAATTCACTAAAGCACACCCAACCTCAACTATCTGATCTAATGTGGTCATATCTGAACCTTCAATTTTATACAACAGTTCCACAGGAATAGTGCTATTCAAAATAGTATATTTACTGCTTAATAAGCCAATCACCCGCTCAACGTGTATTCTCAAATTGGCTAAATTTCTAGTAGATTCCACTTCATGTGCATGTAGTTGGCTTTTACCTCTAGTAAAGTTAGGTATTTTAACCTCTGCCCCTTTCATTGCTACAAGATCACTGATGTCAAACCCTCTATCGGCAAGAACTAAGTCATTTGGCAATAAATTATTTAAAAAACCACTTTTCTCAGTTAACATCTTATCACTTGTCCGACCACCCCACCCCTTAGAAACAAATGAAATAAATCCTTGTGGTGTTATAGAGATGAGATACTTGATAGTATTATTATGTTTGTAATTCGACCAAGTTAATGCACTAGTGGATGGACACGATGGTCTCTCTATAAAAACTTCAAAACAATCAATTACAGATACCACACGATTCCAGGGTTTCTGCAAAAACTGCCTTGGCAATGAAGTCCGAATGTGTTCTTTGTCTGGCCAAAAAATCATTGGCTTCAGACGTTGATGCATGACAGACAATGTTTCTTGAAAAACTTTACTTGCTGTCACTCTTGAAACATTGAATATGAAAGCCAAATGCCTAAGAGGTGTGTTCAGGCGCAGATGCATGACAGTCATGAGGAATGATTGAAATGGTGATAGTAGCCTTCGTTTATCAGAAGGTAAATGAGGGAGAATGAAGTCTAAAATAGAGACAAGGGTTAAAAAACTTGAAATTCCAGTAAAGTATTTGACACTTTCATCATTGTCACGAAGACTCTCAAGGTTCATTTGTTTCTTATCAAGCTCTTCTTTGAATTTCATATTTTGTAAATTTAATCTGTTTAGTTCCTCACGAAGAAGTTTCTCTTCAACAGCCGTCAAAGAACTGAATTGAATATCTGTCTGGGTGCAACATGAAGTTTGTGTACCACTACAGTCATCTTGGTCTTGCAAAGAGGCAGGCTCAGAAGGAATAGCACTGGTTTGGTCGACTTGCAGAGTGTAGCTCTGTTGCTGCTTGTCCAATTGGCGCTTTTGTTGTCGTTCATACCGTCCTGCACTACTGCTGGGATGACTGCAGTCAGTATGCCCTAGCTTCAGGGTAGGCTTCCAGCTAGGGTTGGTGACATCAAAGAGATAGGCTGGTTTTCCTGAGAACATAAACAAGAAATTTTTTTTTACAAAATCTTAGCTTAATACTAATGTAGATTTTTTTTTTTTTGGGGGGGGGGGGGGGGGGGGGGGGGGGGCATCCAGGAAGATTTCCACAATTTTGTGTGCATATTTTCACTTTTTTATTTCACAGTCAAGTTAATTATTTCAAAACATAATTCTGCACAATAAAGCACATATAACAAAAACAAAAAAGGTTTTATATGCATCAACTGGCTACTAGTAAGGCCTACCTCAGAATTTAGTATAAATCTGTAGGCTTGTTTCAAATGCAACCTAGCGTTCGCTAGACCAACACAAAATTTAAAACCCACAATCCCCAACCAGTAGATCTATAGCTTCTTCAAGAGTCAGAAACAAAATCATTCATTAGGCCTACTCATTAGATTACCGTTACGGCCGAGCATTGTTTTAACACCTAACCTTTTGTTGTTTTGATCATTGATAGTGATACTTCAACACCACCACAGATTTCTACCTTCTTTGCTCGCATAAAAGCTGACAAGTTTTTAAAATGCTCAAGTAGGCTATAACTAAATCATACTTCGATCTTTCTAGGTTCTAAGTAGGCTTTCGTAACAAAAAATGCTTTCGCTAGGCCTACAAAAATAAAATGCACAACATTGATGTTGCGTAGGCCTATCCTTCGTTACTCCAACAAAAACATTAGTCAATTTGCAGTTTAAAAAAACCCACAACTTCTTTTGAAAAAAACAAAACAAAACAAAAAAACAAACAAATAGAACTTAGTTTAAAAGGGGATAAATTACTTGCCTCCAACAAAATGGTCCGCACACACTTCTTGTAGTCGTGGTTTCGAAAGAAATGTTCTTCAGTTGAAGCTGTGCTATCCACTCTCGCCTGCGTCGAGTTGTAAATTCTTCTGTTTGATCGCCTTTTCCTTTGATGACAAAGGGAATTCGAAATAAACTTCGAACCTTTGATGAATTACTGCATCCTTTTACACAGCACTTTCGCACCATCGTTGTGTTTTGTGTTGTTACCTTCGACAACTTCAGGCAGTAATCCAAAATTTTCCGCGACTTGCCGAGATCCCGGATCAAGGGACGCTACTCTTATTAAAATGACGTCATCATTACAGAACCTCTACTTCTAGGCTGAAGATGCCAACCACAGGCCCTTGTATCTGGACACGCGAGCGCCTAGCCTGTGACGCGTCATACAGATAATCAAAGGGAGACGCGTCACAGGCATAGGCACTCGCGTGTCCAGATATAAGCGCCTGTGAGGTGGAACTATTTTTGCTCCTCGGAAACGCATGCATCGTCTGCTTCGAAAAGGCCAGCATCTTGTCAGTGTTGCAGTCTTCGGGAACAAAGCGATTTTACAAGATCCCTCAACTCATAGATCTCACTCACTGTGGTGATTGTGGTGGGGATGGTGGTGATGGGGTGAGGGTACATGCATCATCTGCTCTCGATTCTGTGTAATCAAAGAAAGTTTATTTTCACATAATATTCTTTGGTAATAGTCTACTATTTTGGTTTCAACCATATAAGAGACTTCAGAGCTTGTGGTTTTAACGGTCTCCTGTCTCACATCTGTTGTCGGCTAAAAGATGGCATCTGCATTATCTTTCTCGTTATTTTTCCCGATCACCTTCATCCTCCTGTTTCCACTCCTAGAACTGGCCATCTTCCCGTAACAGGTAGACGCGCTACCGGAATTTTTTTTTTTTAAATTATGTTAAAGTCACTAGTTTCTGCATCCATGTTGGTATCGCTTCTCGGCACAGAGAATCGTCCCCTATACGCTTATGTGCCCGGGGACGTTAATCTATCTAACTAACTAACTATCCATGTTGGCGAATCACATTCCTTGCTTCATCACGAAGAAAACAAACAAACAAACAAATCTCCCTTTGCAGAAAACATTGTACACGAGTCGAGTTGCTGCAGATGGGCGCTGAACAATTAATTCCTCCTTCTGTCTTCTTCAGGCAGCGTGCATTGGTAGATGCCATGTTTACATGCCGAGCATACCCTCTGGAAGGGAAACAATTCTTGCAGCGGGTTTATAGTGTATGTTACATGTTGAAGGGGTTTATAGAATTACCGAAGTGTTCTTTCTTTCTTTCATCCTCCTTGACTAAACTATGAGAGATATAAGCCCAAACTTGTTGTATTTAAAGATGATAGAATGATCTTTCATATACGTTCCGTTTTTGCGTTGATCTTGAAGGTCAATGTCATTTTAGGCCTTGCAAAAACATACAAAAAGTAAGTCATCGTACAGTGGAATGGCTCTATTTAACCCATAGTATGCAACATTGGGTTATTTAATCATACATGAGCATGAGAGGTCATGTGAAAGTCAAGGTCATTTCAAAGTCAAGGTCATTGAATGTCAAGGTCATCCCAAGGTCACCGTTTTTGGCATAATACAACTTTTGCTGTAGTTTATTTGATATTATACGAGTGTATTTGGAGTCGGAAGTCAAGGTCACCTCAGGGTCAAGACTAAAGTAGATCGATTAAAGTCGATATTTACATTTTAATGCCACTGTTTTTTGTTGTTGGTTTTTTTTTTGTTTTTAAAGTCTGGACCGTCATTTTAATGTTAATATTGCCAGTTCTATAAGGAACATGTAAATCACTGTGAAGGTGGCATGGTCAAAGTGGGAACATTTAAGTGGACCGGTAGTAGGCTGTCACGACCCACACTCAGTTTGAACTTTATATTGTTGTTTGTAGATAGGTGGTCTTCTCGCAAGTGCCTATGAATCATCGTTTTGTGTGCCTTTGAATAAGCCGGGACAAAAGTAAATGAAAAGTTTGACGTAATTTATTGTCGTAGAAAAGAGGAAATGACGAAAGAGAAAGAAGACAGGTATTTGGTCGTTACATGGAGGTCCCAGGAACAGTGAATCTAGGAGCAGTGTGTTGAATCGTTTTTCGTCCCTGCTAATCCTTTATCCGTCAACTGTACGCTTAAGGAAATACGTACGTGATATCCTCACGTAGCGGTGCCCTACGACAAGAACTTGAGTTTTCACCAGAAGTCGTTTGAGAACGATGAGGGAGAAAGAGTTCGACCTTGAAACTGGTGCAAGTTCGACTGTTTGTTTTAGTCAATGAAGATCGAGACGACTAGTAGACCTGACCGTTGACCTACCTGTACCAAAAGGAATGCTGCGGATGAAGAGACGTATCCGACCTTAGCCGCATCACCGTATCCACGGGTAGTTGAGTAAGTGTGGACTTGGGTGTTTTCACTGGCTAGTCGGGTGTCTCTTTGTTGTCATTTATTTCTGTGGTCCGTATTTTGTCGTGTCATTGTTGGTTATCATTATGTTGTGGGGCTAAAATATTATGGGGAAGGATTATACTCGAATAAGTGATACCATATTTATTACAATCATTATTCTTCCAAGCATACAACACATTCAAGGTTGCAGTCATTCATTCATACATGCGTTAGATTTACATTTGTGATTGTTACAATACAAGAGTTAGCGATTATTATTATTAAGGAAAATGGTTGAGTTTTCAATTGCATCAGGAAGCATGTATAAATTGTTACTCAAATTCTTAGAAGATTTTGTATGGGTTATGTTGCAGTGTACCCTTCGCTTTTTGCCTTTGGTTTCATCTTCAACTTCGATTTTACCTTCAACTTCAACTTTAACTTCGACTTTGTTTTTGGTTTTACCATCACTTTTCACCGATTGTATTATAATAGACTTTTTGCCAGTGAACTTTTTGCCTTCGCTTCTTCACCACAGACTTTGAAATATTGGATGACTACGGCGGATGCATCTAATCGTAGCAGCTACAGTCCCAGTGACATTCGAGGTGTATGCACTTATCGATTACATCTAGTGCATTGACAATTTTTAGTTTATTGGCCTACTGTGTTCCCGGGACATATATACATTTCACTCCTGCGTTGATCGAGTTCATGCTTTAGTGTCTTCGGGACGTTTTTGTTATTATGCAATTTCGTATTGCAAAGGTTTGATCGCAGGAGTGTGATATGTATTTGTAAAACTGGACTTGTGAACTGAAATCGTTATAACAGTAGTAGCAACAAATTTGTAAACAGTGCATAGGTTGTGTGCTAACAATGAGTGAACAGTAGAAAAGGAAAACAAAGAGACTGAACGAGAATACTGTGTAGAACCATTTAATTTATTTAAAACAAAGAACATTTCATTCTGTCGTTTGATTTTATCACCTTTATAAATTTTAGTTATTCATTTACGACTCCATGTTATGTTCATGTGAATAAATTGTTGTTTTATTTTTGCCAACGTAATACTTGTCTCTATCTATTCATCCGTTGTTCACGTATGGTTGCATACACTGCTCAGAGTTCCCCTTTATGGTAAGAGAAACGAAGGACCGTAAGGGGGGGCTTTGACATATTTGGTGGCAGCGGTGGGATCGAGCGGATGAATGGAGGAGATAGAATTACGTTGACATTGTTGTGTTATACCATACAATCAGAGTAAGTGACGTGGGTGGTTGGCGGGTGCTGGAGCGTTTTGAATCGCGTGGGCGCACTTAGAGCACCCGACAGTAATAAGGTAAGCAACCAAGCCCACACTTTACTATAATACAACTTAGTGTCATCTGAGCCAAACCGTGGTATAACTGTTGAGTTATTTGAACTCTGAGATATATAGTTGGTAAATAGATTTGTTGTTTACCAATTATACAAGAAAAGGTGGTCGGCTAGCAAAATGTCCACCACCCGGAAAGGTACAAAACGTGCTGGAGCCAAGAAAACGATTGGTGGGGAAGGGACATCGATCACCCCTAGCAGCGACTCAGCCGATATTGTACTGGGAGCATCGGGAGAAGCGACCATGTCCAGTTTGACGAGAGAAGAGACTCTGAGTACGTCTGTCTTAGGTTTCCCTCGCATGGCGATAGCCGTAGAACCGTCAAGGAACCAAGAGACGTCCGAAGTGATTGACGTATCCGTGAAGTATAGAGAATTAGGTATGAGCCTAGGCCTGCGAGAAGAGGCGCTAGCGAGATTTGTCGTGGATGGCATCCAAAAGGAAGAAGAACGAAGAGAGCGAGAAGAAGACAGACGTTTAGTGGAGAGGAAAATGGAAGAAGAGCGAAGAAAAATAGAAGAAGAGCGAAGAGAGCGCGAAGAAGACAGACGGCTAATGGAAAGAAAAATAGAAGAAGACAGACGTCTAATGGAGAGGAAAATGGAAGAAGAGCGAAAGGAAAAAGAAGAAGAACGTCGCCGACGCGAAGAGGAAAAAGAAGAAGAACGTCGCCGACGCGAAGAGGAAAAAGAAGAAGAACGTCGCCGACGCGAAGAAGAAAAAGAAGAAGAACGTCGCCGACGAGAAGAAGAAAAGGAAGACAGACGTCTAATGGAGAGAAAAATGGAAGAAGAACGTCGCCGACGAGAAGAGGAAAAAGAAGAAGACAGACGTCTGATGGAGAGGAAAATGGAAGAAGAACGTCGCCGACGAGAGGAAGAGAAAGAAGAAGAACGTCGCCGACGCGAGGAAGACAAAGAAGAAGAACGAAGATCATTAGAAATCAGAATGGAGGCAGAGAAAGAACGGATGAAAATGCAGATGGAGGTGATCAGAGAAGAACGCGAAGTTTTCGCTGACCGTTCAACTCGTAGAGAACATCATGATGGTTACCGACTGAAAATTCACCCTTTCGATGGTAGAGAAGACATCGAAGCTTATCTGCGTCATTTTGAACTCATAGCTGAATCACAAGGATGGAATAGAGATTGCTAGGCAGCAAGGTTGTCTCCACTATTGTCAGGAGAAGCGCGCGATACGTATTTGTGTCTGACACCCGAACAGGCTCAAGATTTTGAAGAAGTACGCACCGCGCTGTTAGGTCGTTTTCGCCGCGATGCGGAATGGTATCGCCGACAGTTCCGAGAGACCAAGAAAGAACAAAATGAAACTTTTCCGCAATTTCTCATCCGGTTGCAGACATCTGTAGAAAGATGGTTTTCCTTGGCAGACAAAGACATCGATGACGCGAAGTCTGTGTTAGACATGTTTTTGGCTGAACAGATATATTCAGTAATGAATCCTGAGCTCGAGATGTTCGTGCGTGAACGATTGCCGACAGACGCCGCACAAGCAGCCGAATATGCTCAACTGCATTTGGACGTAAAACGAGCCGTATCCCGAGGACCTGTTTTCCAAAGAGCGAGTCCACGAACACCGAGCAGTCAACCCGAGCGTAGACCGAACGAGTCACAAACGAGATTGAGGGAACCTATTAGGAGACCAGTTGTCGGTAGAGATGAAAGAGACAGGAGGAATTCAGACGAGTGCTATAAGTGTGGGGGTAAGGGGCACTTCGCCAGGCAATGCATGAAAACGCATGCAGTCAGTCAGGTTACAATTGCGACCGACACCCTACCGATCTATACTCCGCCAATAGACGTCCGATCTATTAAACCTTATAACCCGTGGAGTGAGGGTCGGATCAACGAAAATACAGTACGCATCATGCGTGATACTGGAGCAGAGATGGGAGCAGTTGCTTCAAAATGGGTCAAACCTGAAGATTACACAGTGTCACCGCCACGACTCCCCCTGGGCAGACGCCACAAACAAACAACTTCCACACGCAGACAACCCAGAAAGAATGACGATTTCCCGCAGACGGAAGTGATGAAAACACAACAAATAATATACAACTTTCAAGCTATTTATTCATTCATACCACACACTCATACACATACAACATTTACACATGAAACGAAGAAATGGTAATGAAACAATCAATGGGTCAATGGAACGATGCAATGGTTCGTGGGTGATCGGGGGTCGCTAATCGACCAACGTCCTCAAATCGAACGTGCACAGCCAAAGTCCGAGGCACGTGTTCACAAACAGACAGGGGGGGGTTGTGAAGGAGAGGGACAACACAAAACGGGCCCACCTGGCGAAATGCAGTCCCTGGTAAAGTCTCCTCCAACGTTCTCGCCCCCTTCCGTTGACGTCCAACCGAAGGAGCGTTGCCACCCGCGGTCGCCACTGACGATGATGTTGAAGTGATGATGATGGCGCTGATAACAGGGGACGCGTGGACAAACAGATGGCGATGCTGATGATGTTTGGTCCACTTGACCAAGTGTCGTCGTCGTTGCTGCCTTACGGTTTCCAGCGACGAACTGGCGGATTGACGAACGTTGAGCTGCGAACTTCGGACTCGATCCTCGTACTCAGTCCTCAACGACAATCCTTGACGAACCTGTAACATGCTTGTCGCATCGTAAATGTCATGTTCTCGATTCTGTCCCCCTCCCTCCATCACACTTACCCCCCCCCACTCTCACTAGCTACTCCACTAAACTTCTGCCACTTGAGGGGTCCAACTGCAGTCTATTTTCCCCGTCCTTGACTCTCTCTCGCTTTCTACTGTTATCGTCACTGGAAACAATTACATATCACACAATTCAATGAAATAATGAATGCATGGAATGAACGATGCTGCAATGAATACATGTAACCACCAACACATTATTCATATCAAGCATCCCCAACGACAACAACAGCAACCACTTCCGTCCTACCTTCATCACACTCCACCCCCTTTCTTCTCCCTCATTCTCCCTCTTTCAGTCGCACTCTTCCTTTCTTCTGCCTCTCCTCAGTGCAACCATTCTCATCCTTCCTCCTGTCTCACACACAGCTATCATTCAACACCCCAACAGCCTGCCCTTGGTTATTAGCACAGTGAGGAAAAAACCACCATTGCACTAACCCACACGGTTCGATGTAACCGCACCCCGTAGCCCCTTCTCCACTGCTCGTCTACGAAAGTACATCCAATTAGGGTAATCCGGTAGTGTGTAGTTCCCGTAGTAGACAATGCCTCAATACTACCTACCACACTACCAATAGGCTTGCTTTTCTACAACTACACTCCAACCGAGCGTATCACTTTAGAAATTGGCAATCTTTAAACTAGTATTCTTCTCAGAACCAGATACTATTTTTCGTTAATATCCGTCCCACCCTAATTCCAGAACACAGCAAAACCACAGAGCACTAGACAAACACTGTCTACACTGTACTGCTGACAAACACGTTCTGCTGATAGTGAGCACATTCCTAACCTGGCCTAACCGGCGTATGCTGTTTACCACGCTTTGCACGCTCCCGAGACAACAATAATCACACATACGGCAACACGCAGTACCACCCCCGCCCCTATACTCTTCACACACAGACTACATGGCTTTCTTCACAGCTGCCCTGTGACACACCCCCCTCCCAAGACGAACCTACGGAGAGTTCAAAACCTAAACTTCCACAGGGTCAGATCTGCTGAGGAAATCCGCTTCAATGTTGTCTCTCCCTGGAATTGGTCGAACGGTGAAGACGTATGCCTGCAACTGCATAGCCCACCGGGTGAGTCTGGCACTGTTGAGGTGCGTTCTCTGCAGGTACTGCAGCGGTCGATGATCTGTCTCCAGCCAAAAGTGCCGTCCAAACAGGTATGGTTCGAAACGTTGTACTGCCCACACAACTGCCAAACACTCCTTCTCAATGGTGGAGTAGTTTCGCTCTGCTGGCAGCAGCTTCTTGCTGGCAAACCCTACCGGTTGCACACCCTCACCGGTTTCTTGCATCAGCGCAGCTCCTAGCCCTTGCTCAGATGCGTCCGTCCTCAGGATGAACTCCTTGTCCAGGTTCGGTAACTTGACCACTGGCTCACTAGTCAGCGCTCTCTTCAAGTCATCGAAAGCTCTCTGGCAGTCATCCGTCCAGTTGACCTCCCCCTTCTTCCCTCCTTTCGTCAAGTTGGTCAGTGGCAACGCTCTCTCGGCGAAATGCGGCACGAATCGTCTATAGTATCCGCACAACCCCAAGAACGCTCGGACTTGCTTCTTGGTTGTCGGTGGACACGTTCGGCGCACCTTGTCCAACTTGTCTCGTTCTGGCTTCATCGCTCCATCCCCCACTTGATGGCCCAGGTAGCTCAGCTCCTTGTATCCCAGGAAACATTTGCTGGGTCTAGCGGCGAGATGCACCTCCTGCAGCCTCTGAAACACGGCTCTCAACGCTTGCAGATGCTGCTCCCACGTCTCGGTCGCGATCATGACGTCGTCCATAAAATTGTCGACGTCAGCTCGGTGCAGTGGTCGTAGCAGTTTCCGCATCATGCGTGAGAAAGTCGCCCCTGCAGTCTTCAGACCGAACGGCATCGTGGTCCATCTGAACTGGCCCTGCGGTGTCGTAAACGCCGTCTTGTCTCGGTCTTCCTGCTTGACAGGTATCTGCCAATACCCTTTTGTGAGGTCCAGCTTGCTTAGGTACTTGGCCTTCCCTAGCTTGGCGAACAAGTACTCGATGTCCGGTAGTGGTTCGGCATCGAACTTGACCACCTTGTTCAACCCACGGTAGTCGATGCAGAATCGTACCTCCCCACTCTTCTTCCTCACCAACACGATCGGTGCGCTGTACGGCGATGTACAGGGTTCGATAACCCCCAACTCCAGCATCGATTCCACTTCACCCTTGACGACTTCCATCTGTGAAAATGGTAGCGGATGCTGACGTATGCGCACAGGGCTGTCGTCGGTCAACACCACCTCGCACTCGTCCAGGGTGGTGCGCTGGGGTAAATCCGTCAGCTGACTGGCATACTGTTGACACACTTCCCGTAGTTGGCTTTGGTGAAGTGCAGACAGTGTCGGGTCGATCTGTACGTTCCCCGGCCCTTCGCTTGCTCGTAGCGGTATCAGTGGTACCGTACCCTGGTAGCTGATGTCTGACATCCCCTCCGTTTCGGCCTGGTCAATCACCACTGCTACCGTCGTCTCTGGTTCCCCTCGGCGTTCCACATAGCGCTTCAGAAGGTTGGCGTGGTACAACTTCCTGTTCCTGCCGACTTGGACGCGGTAGTCGCAAGAGCCCACGCGTTCCAGCACCGCATACGGTCCCCTCCACGCCACCTCGAGCTTGTTGGCCTTACTGGAAAGCAGCACCAGTACCTTGTCTCCCGCCTTGAACGCTCTGTCCACGGCCTTCCTGTTGAACTGCGCTGCGTACCTGGTTGTCGCCTTGCGCAAATGCTCCTGGGCTAGCTGGCAAGTATCCTCCAACCGGTTCCTCAGATCCACGACGTACTCTGCCGTGGTACGCATCTCCGGGTCCTGTCCTTCTTTCGTCCACAGCTGTCGCAGCACCTGCATTGGTCCTCGCACCGTTCGTCCGTAGAGCAACTCGAAGGGTGAAAAACCAAGTGACTCCTGCGGCACCTCCCGGTACGCGAACAGCAGTGCAGGGATGTACCTGTCCCACTCGCGCGGCTGCTCCTGGCATAGTCGTCGTAGCATCGACTTCAGCGTCCCGGTGAACCGTTCGACTAACCCGTTGCACTGGGCGTGAAACGGCGTCGTCCGAATCCCCTTGACGGATAGCAGGTGGTGTACTTGCTTCATCACGTCGCTGACGAACTGAGTCCCGTTGTCTGACAGTACTTCCTCCGGAATGCCCACCCGTGTCCAAGTTTCCCACAACGCTTCTGCTACGTGCGGCGTGTCGATCCTCTTCAACGGTATTGCCTCCGGGTACCGTGTAGCAAAGTCCACCGTAACCAAGACGTACTGGTGCCCCCTTTCAGACGCTGGTCGAATGGGTCCAATCAGGTCGATGCCCACTCTCTGAAATGGTACCTCCATCACTGGCATCCGCCCTAGTGGCACCTTCCTGACTCTCCCCTTCGGTGTCGTCCGCTGGCACGCGTCGCACGACGCACAGTACCTCCTGACGTCACGGCACATCCCAGGCCAGTAGAACTCAGCCCACACACGATCTTGGGTCCGCCTGGCTCCCAGATGTCCAGCCATGGGTGTGTCGTGTCCCATGCGCAGTACCTCCGATCGAAGCTTGGCTGGTACCACCAACTGGCTGTGATCCACTTTGTCTTGTCCTGTATACTCCCGGTACAACAGGCCCCGCTTCCAGACAAATGCCACTTGCCCCTTTCCTCGTTTCTCCTTTCCCGCCTTCCGGTCTGCTAGCTGTCGTACTTTCGCAAGCTCGCCGTCTTCCAACTGCAGTTGACGAATCTCCTTCGGCGTGGCGACGACGTTCCTGCTTGGTCCGACCACCAATGGTTCTGCAGCGACCTGCTCCTTGGCTGCCTGCGCTCTGGTCTGCACCGCGCAACACTCTGCGGCTCCCTCAACGAACACCGGCAGTGCTGTGTCTGGCTGCCGTTCCGTTCTCGCCCAGTTGCCGATCACCACTGGGTAGGTCAAGTCTGGTACCACGACTACCTCCACTCTCCCGGTGTAGAATGGTGATTCCAGTTGCACCCACGCTGTCGGTAGCGACTTGGACAACTGTCGAATGGCGAATCCTACGCGCCGCGTGCGTCCCGTGTACTTGAGGTTGGCAACCTCCCCTTCCCGCAAGCATATCAGGTCAGCTCCCGTGTCCCTCATGGCCGTCAGCGGAACACCTTCCACTATCACCTGGCTCTGGAAACGCGAGTCTCCCTTCTTGCCTGCCTCCTTCTCCTCCTCCAAGACGCGCAACGCTGCTCCAGCTCTCTCGCTGCGTTTCGGGCAATTCCGCTTAAGGTGCCCCTTCTGACCACAAGTGTAGCACACCCGCTTGTCAGGCGAGTTGGGTCGTGGTCCTGCTGGCTGGCGACCCTCGCCCTTGTCCCTGGGTGTAAAGGGCTGACGTGGTGGAAAACGTAGGTTGGTTCCCGCCCTGGCGTCGACGTACTGCTGTGCTAACGTCGCGGCCTCCTCCACCGTTGCTGGGTTGCGCTCGCGCACGAACGTGACCAGCTCTGGCGTCAAACCGTTGACCATCTGCTCCATCAACACTAAGTCCAGTAAGTCCGCATACGTGGCCTTCTTGTTCGCTAGTCCCATCCAGCGTTCCAGGAACAACTCTGACTTCCGCAGATACTGTTTGAAAGTCTCTGGTGGCTCCCTTCGTAGCTGGCGAAACTTCTTGCGATACGTCTCGGCCGTCAGGTTGAAACGCACCAACAACGCTGCCTTCAGGATCTCATAGTCGGCAGAGTCGTCCTCATTCAAACCAACGTAAACTTCCCTCGCCTTCCCCTTCAGCAAGGTCCCTGTCAAAGCCCCCCCTTACGGTCCTTCGTTTCTCTTACCATAAAGGGGAACTTTGAGCAGTGTATGCAACCATACGTGAACAACGGATGAATCGATAGAGACAAGTATTACGTTGGCAAAATAAAACAACAATTTATTCACATGAACATAACATGGAGTCGTAAATGAATAACTAAAATTTATAAAGGTGATAAAATCAAACGACAGAATGAAATGTTCTTTGTTTTAAATAAATTAAATGGTTCTACACAGTATTCTCGTTCAGTCTCTTTGTTTTCCTTTTCTACTGTTCACTCATTGTTCGCACACAACCTATGCACTGTTTACAAATTTGTTGCTACTACTGTTATAACGATTTCAGTTCACAAGTCCCGTTTTTACAAATACATATCACACTCCTACGATCAAACCTTTGCAATACGAAATTGCATAATAACAAAAACGTCCCGAAGACACTAGAGCATGAACTCGCTCAACGCAGGAGTGAAATGTATATATGTCCCGGGAAACACAGTAGGCAAATAAACTAAAAATTGTCAATGCACTAGATGTAATCGATAAGTGCATACACCTCGAATGTCACTGGGACTGTAGCTGCTACGATTAGATGCATCTGCCGTGGTCATCCAATATTTCAAAGTCTGTGGTGAAGAAGCGAAGGCAAAAAGTTCATTGGCAGAAAGTCTATTATAATACAATCGGTGAAAAGTGATGGTAAACCCAAAAACAAAGTCGAAGTTAAAGTTGAAGTTGAAGGTAAAATCGAAGTTGAAGATGAAACCAAAGGCAAAAAGCGAAAGGTACACTGCAACATAACCCATACAAAATCTTCTAAGAATTTGAGTAACAATTTATACATGCTTCCTGATGCAATTGAAAACTCAACCATTTTCCTTAATAATAATAATCACTAACTCTTGTATTGTAACAATCACAAATGTAAATCTAACGCATGTATGAATGAATGACTGCAACCTTGAATGTGTTGTATGCTTGGAAGAATAATGATTGTAATAAATATGGTATCACTTATTCGAGTATAATACTTCCCCATAATATTTTAGCCCCACAACATAATGATAACCAACAATGACACGACAAAATACGGACCACAGAAATAAATGACAACAAAGAGACACCCGACTAGCCAGTGAAAACACCCAAGTCCACACTTACTCAACTACCCGTGGATACGGTGATGCGGCTAAGGTCGGATACGTCTCTTCATCCGCAGCATTCCTTTTGGTACAGGTAGGTCAACGGTCAGGTCTACTAGTCGTCTCGATCTTCATTGACTAAAACAAACAGTCGAACTTGCACCAGTTTCAAGGTCGAACTCTTTCTCCCTCATCGTTCTCAAACGACTTCTGGTGAAAACTCAAGTTCTTGTCGTAGGGCACCGCTACGTGAGGATATCACGTACGTATTTCCTTAAGCGTACAGTTGACGGATAAAGGATTAGCAGGGACGAAAAACGATTCAACACACTGCTCCTAGATTCACTGTTCCTTGGACCTCCATGTAACGACCCAAATACCTGTCTTCTTTCTCTTTCGTCATTTCCTCTTTTCTACGACAATAAGTTACGTCACACTTTTCATTTACTTTTGTCCCGGCTTATTCAAAGGCACACAAAACGATGATTCATAGGCACTTGCGAGAAGACCACCTATCTACAAACAACAATATAAAGTTCAAACTGAGTGTGGGTCGTGACATACCCCCCCCTCAAGACAAAACCTTGGTTTTGTTCAAACTCAAAGTTCACGACTTACACGTTTCTGCTCAAAAAGTCTGCAGTGACGTTTTCCTTTCCAGGAATACTTTCAATAACCAGTGGAAACGACTGCATCAACAGCGCCCATCTCATCAACCTGCTGCTGGTAGTTTTCGATTTCTGAAGGTATTTCAGCGGTTGGTGATCAGTTTGTACGATGACTGTCCGATCGTACACATATTGCTGAAATCGTTGAAGTCCCCAAATCAACGCTAAACATTCCTTCTCAATCGTTGAGTAGTTCTTTTCTGCGGCAACTAACTTCCGGCTGACACAAGCCACTGGTTGGAGTCCGTGACCCTGATCTTGGCATAGTACTGCTCCAATACCTGTGTCTGACGCGTCTGTTTGCAAAACAAACGGTTTTTCGCCATCTGGCAGACAACATACAGGACTAGAGCACAACCTTTCTTTCAGAGTGTTGAAAGCTTTTTCGCATGCTTCCGTCCATGCGACTGGTCCTGTTTTTCCTCCCTTCGTCAGATCGGATAGAGGTGCGGCTATGGCTGCAAAGTTTGGTACAAACCTCCTGTAGTAGCTCGCTAACCCCAAAAACGACCTCACTTGTTTCTTTGTAGTTGGTTGTGACGTTTCTCTGATGCGATCCATTTTCTGACGGTCTGGTTGAATCTTACCTCGCCCTACCATGTGTCCCAGATACTCCAAACTCTGAAATCTAGGAAACATTTTGACGGTCTTGCAGCTAACTGCACTTCGCGGAGTCTCTGACACAACGCTCTTAGACATTCCAAATGCCTTTCTTTTGTTTGTGTAGCTATCATCAAATCATCCATGAAGTTGTCTATTTCAGTCATGTGAAGGGGTGCCAATAACTTCCGCATCATTCGGGAAAATATAGCTCCGGCAGTCTTCAATCCAAAAGGCATCACGCACCACTGGAACTGACCTTCAGGAGTGGTGAACGCTGTCTTTTCTTTGTCCTCTTTTTTCATTGGGATTTGCCAATACCCTTTTGACAAATCTATTTTGCTCAGGTATTTCGCTTTTGCGAGCTTCGCGAACAAAAAATCGATATCAGGTAGAGGCTCAGCGTCGAAGACGATGTTACGATTCATTTTGCGAAAATCAACGCAAAATCGTATTTGTCCATCTTTTTTTTTCACTAGCACAATCGGTGAGCTATACGGTGACGTTGCTCTCTCAATGACCCGTAATTTCATCATCGTTTCTACTTCATCCTTCACCACCTGCATTTGCGAATGAGGTAAAGGGTATTGTTTTGTACGGACTGGCTCTTCATTGATCATCTTTATCTCGCACGTATCCAAGGTGCATCGTAAAGGGAAATCAGTGAAAATGTCTGCATAGTCTGACACTATGTTTAGGATGTCCTCATGAATTTCTGGACATTCTGGGTCAACGTGTACATCTTTCGGACCCTCGGTCGCCACTAACGGACACGTTGGAATATCGTTGCCCACTTGTTCTTCTTTCCATTGATCGTCTTCTGTCACTACTGCATCGACTGTCACTCTTTCTCTGCATTCTTTCAGCAGATTGACGTGGAAGAGTTTAGTTTTCCGTCCTACTGATATGCGATAATCGCATTCGCCAACTTTTTCTATGACTTCATAAGGTCCTTGCCAAGCCATTTGGAGTTTATTATGTTTAGTGGGTAGCAACAGCAACACTCTGTCGCCTGCTTTGAAGACCCTGGGTTTCGCTTTTCGGTCAAAGTAGTGTTTCTGGCGCTCTGCAACACCTTTCATATGTTCTTTTGCTATCTGGCACGTCTCCTCGATGCGATTGCGTAGATCGACTACGTATTCACTGCTTACTTTCACTTCTTCAGCAGCAATCTCCTTCGACCATAGCTCTCTCAACACGGCCATCGGTCCTCTGACTGTTTTTCCGTATAGTAGCTCAAACGGTGAAAATCCAGTAGCCTCTTGAGGTACCTCTCGGTAGGCGAAAAGAAGAGCTGGTATGTACCGGTCCCACATCCGTGGCTGTTCTGTAGTCAGTTTTCTCAGCATGGTCATCAGAGTGCCGTTAAACCGCTCAACCAGCCCGTTACACTGAGGGTGGTAGGGTGTGGTGGCTTTTCCATGGATGGCCAACAATCTGTTCATTTCATCCATGACTGCTGACATGAACTGCGTCCCCCTGTCGGTTAGTATTTCACGAGGGATGCCTACCCTCGACCATATGGTCCACAGAGCCTCTGCTACTTTTTCAGTGTCAATTCTTTTCAACGGAACTGCTTCTGGATATCGTGTAGCGTAGTCGACAACTACCAAAATGTATTGGTTACCTTGTTCCGACTTTGGTGCAATCGGACCTACAATGTCGATAGCCACTCTTTGGAATGGTTCGTCCATCAAAGGCATCTTTTGTAGGGGTACCTTGCTGACTCGACCCCTTGGTGTCACTCTCTGGCATTCAATGCATGATGCACAGTACCTGCGAACGTCTGCGCACATACCTGGCCAGAAAAACGTATTCCATATACGTTCGCGAGTTCGTTTTCCTCCTAGGTGTCCTGCCATGGGAGGATCATGAGCTAGCCTCATGACTTCTTTTCGTAGTTTCTTGGAACTACTAGCTGCGATGTCTCCACTCCTCGCAACTGATGCAACCTGTATAGTAACCCTTTCTTTCGCGTGAATTTTACTGTAGCATTTCCTGACTTCAGTTCGCTCTGGGCATCAGCCAACGCTCGAACTTTTTTAAGACTATCGTCTTCTTCTTGCAATGCAGCCAACTCTGTCGGTGTGACTTCCACTCCTAGAGTTTTCGATACCTGCAAAGGTACTGTCGCTCGTTTTTCACGTTCTATTTGCCCTCTTGTTTCGACTGCTGCTGCCACGGCACATTCACTACCATCAATGGTAACTGGGCTTCGGTAACCAGATGAAAATGTAATCCAGTTACCCAGAAGAATGTCAGGTCCCATGTGGTCAAGGACGAACAGTTCAACAGTCCCTGTCACAAAGCCTGATTCAAGTTTCACCCATGCTGTAGGGTACCTTCCTGTTTTTGTCTGGTCTGCTAAGTACACTTCAACACTCCTCCCTGTGTAATCTTCAGGTTTGACCCATTTTGAAGCAACTGCTCCCATCTCTGCTCCAGTATCACGCATGATGCGTACTGTATTTTCGTTGATCCGACCCTCACTCCACGGGTTATAGGGTTTAATAGATCGGACGTCTATTGGCGGAGTATAGATCGGTAAGGTGTCGGTCGCAATTGTAACCTGACTGACTGCATGCGTTTTCATGCATTGCCTGGCGAAGTGCCCCTTACCCCCACACTTATAGCACTCGTCTGAATTCCTCCTGTCTCTTTCATCTCTACCGACAACTGGTCTCCTAATAGGTTCCCTCAATCTCGTTTGTGACTCGTTCGGTCTACGCTCGGGTTGATTGCTCGGTGTTCGTGGACTCGCTCTTTGGAAAACAGGTCCTCGGGATACGGCTCGTTTTACGTCCAAATGCAGTTGAGCATATTCGGCTGCTTGTGCGGCGTCTGTCGGCAATCGTTCACGCACGAACATCTCGAGCTCAGGATTCATTACTGAATATATCTGTTCAGCCAAAAACACGTCTAACACAGACTTCGCGTCATCGATGTCTTTGTCTGCCAAGGAAAACCATCTTTCTACAGATGTCTGCAACCGGATGAGAAATTGCGGAAAAGTTTCATTTTGTTCTTTCTTGGTCTCTCGGAACTGTCGGCGATACCATTCCGCATCGCGGCGAAAACGACGTAACAGCGCGTTGCGTACTTCTTCAAAATCTTGAGCCTGTTCGGGTGTCAGACGCAAATACGTATCGCGCGCTTCTCCTGACAATAGTGGAGACAACCTTGCTGCCCAGCAATCTCTATTCCATCCTTGTGATTCAGCTATGAGTTCAAAATGACGCAGATAAGCTTCGATGTCTTCTCTACCATCGAAAGGGTGAATTTTCAGTCGGTAACCATCATGATGTTCTCTACGAGTTGAACGGTCAGCGAAAACTTCGCGTTCTTCTCTGATCATCTCCATCTGCATTTTCATCCGTTCTTTCTCTGCCTCCATTCTGATTTCTAATGATCTTCGTTCTTCTTCTTTGTCTTCCTCGCGTCGGCGGACGTTCTTCTTCTTTCTCTTCTTCTCGTCGGCGACGTTCTTCTTCTTTTTCCTCTTCGCGTCGGCGACGTTCTTCTTCTTTTTCCTTTCGCTCTTCTTCCATTTTCCTCTCCATTAGACGTCTGTCTTCTTCTATTTTTCTTTCCATTAGCCGTCTGTCTTCTTCGCGCTCCCTTCGCTCTTCTTCTATTTTTCTTCGCTCTTCTTCCATTTTCCTCTCCATTAGCCGTCTGTCTTCTTCGCGCTCTCTTCGCTCTTCTTCTATTTTTCTTCGCTCTTCTTCCATTTTCCTCTCCACTAAACGTCTGTCTTCTTCTCGCTCTCTTCGTTCTTCTTCCTTTTGGATGCCATCCACGACAAATCTCGCTAGCGCCTCTTCTCGCAGGCCTAGGCTCATACCTAATTCTCTATACTTCACGGATACGTCAATCACTTCGGACGTCTCTTGGTTCCTTGACGGTTCTACGGCTACCGCCATGCGAGGGAAACCTAAGACAGACGTACTCAGAGTCTCTTCTCTCGTCAAACTGGACATGGTCGCTTCTCCCGATGCTCCCAGTACAATATCGGCTGAGTCGCTGCTAGGGGTGATCGATGTCCCTTCCCCACCAATCGTTTTCTTGGCTCCAGCACGTTTTGTACCTTTCCGGGTGGCGGACATTTTGCTAGCCGACCACCTTTTCTTGTATAATTGGTAAACAACAAATCTATTTACCAACTATATATCTCAGAGTTCAAATAACTCAACAGTTATACCACGGTTTGGCTCAGATGACACTAAGTTGTATTATAGTAAAGTGTGGGCTTGGTTGCTTACCTTATTACTGTCGGGTGCTCTAAGTGCGCCCACGCGATTCAAAACGCTCCAGCACCCGCCAACCACCCACGTCACTTACTCTGATTGTATGGTATAACACAACAATGTCAACGTAATTCTATCTCCTCCATTCATCCGTTCGATCCCACCGCTGCCACCAAATATGTCAAAGCCCCCCCTTACGGTCCTTCGTTTCTCTTACCATAAAGGGGAACTCTGAGCAGTGTATGCAACCATACGTGAACAACGGATGAATCGATAGAGACAAGTATTACGTTGGCAAAATAAAACAACAATTTATTCACATGAACATAACATGGAGTCGTAAATGAATAACTAAAATTTATAAAGGTGATAAAATCAAACGACAGAATGAAATGTTCTTTGTTTTAAATAAATTAAATGGTTCTACACAGTATTCTCGTTCAGTCTCTTTGTTTTCCTTTTCTACTGTTCACTCATTGTTCGCACACAACCTATGCACTGTTTACAAATTTGTTGCTACTACTGTTATAACGATTTCAGTTCACAAGTCCCGTTTTACAAATACATATCACACTCCTGCGATCAAACCTTTGCAATACGAAATTGCATAATAACAAAAACGTCCCGAAGACACTAGAGCATGAACTCGCTCAACGCAGGAGTGAAATGTATATATGTCCCGGGAACACAGTAGGCAAATAAACTAAAAATTGTCAATGCACTAGATGTAATCGATAAGTGCATACACCTCGAATGTCACTGGGACTGTAGCTGCTACGATTAGATGCATCCGCCGTGGTCATCCAATATTTCAAAGTCTGTGGTGAAGAAGCGAAGGCAAAAAGTTCACTGGCAGAAAGTCTATTATAATACAATCGGTGAAAAGTGATGGTAAAACCAAAAACAAAGTCGAAGTTAAAGTTGAAGTTGAAGGTAAAATCGAAGTTGAAGATGAAACCAAAGGCAAAAAGCGAAAGGTACACTGCAACATAACCCATACAAAATCTTCTAAGAATTTGAGTAACAATTTATACATGCTTCCTGATGCAATTGAAAACTCAACCATTTTCCTTAATAATAATAATCGCTAACTCTTGTATTGTAACAATCACAAATGTAAATCTAACGCATGTATGAATGAATGACTGCAACCTTGAATGTGTTGTATGCTTGGAAGAATAATGATTGTAATAAATATGGTATCACTTATTCGAGTATAATACTTCCCCATAATATTTTAGCCCCACAACATAATGATAACCAACAATGACACGACAAAATACGGACCACAGAAATAAATGACAACAAAGAGACACCCGACTAGCCAGTGAAAACACCCAAGTCCACACTTACTCAACTACCCGTGGATACGGTGATGCGGCTAAGGTCGGATACGTCTCTTCATCCGCAGCATTCCTTTTGGTACAGGTAGGTCAACGGTCAGGTCTACTAGTCGTCTCGATCTTCATTGACTAAAACAAACAGTCGAACTTGCACCAGTTTCAAGGTCGAACTCTTTCTCCCTCATCGTTCTCAAACGACTTCTGGTGAAAACTCAAGTTCTTGTCGTAGGGCACCGCTACGTGAGGATATCACGTACGTATTTCCTTAAGCGTACAGTTGACGGATAAAGGATTAGCAGGGACGAAAAACGATTCAACACACTGCTCCTAGATTCACTGTTCCTGGACCTCCATGTAACGACCAAATACCTGTCTTCTTTCTCTTTCGTCATTTCCTCTTTTCTACGACAATAAGTTACGTCACACTTTTCATTTACTTTTGTCCCGGCTTATTCAAAGGCACACAAAACGATGATTCATAGGCACTTGCGAGAAACCACCTATCTACAACACATACATGTCACTATGTGTCGATTGAAACTTGACTATGTTTGATTCTGTGTTAGGTGGTCGTGACAGTCCTAAGAATCACGTTTTGTTCCTTTGAGCCTTGGGAAGTAAATGAAAAGTATGTCTCTACGTCCTTGTCCTCGAAAAGGTAATGACGAAAGAGAATCAGGTGACGATTCACGGTTTGGCGTTGCGAGTCAGAGGATCGCAGTGTGTTGAATCGTTTTTTTTTTGCTGCATCTTCCGTGTACGCTTGGTCTATCGCGTAGTCTAATGTGAATTATCCTTGCCTTACGACAAGATCCTTGAGTTTTCCGCAAGTTTTTCGGTGTCGATTGAGAAAGAACGGTGGATTGTTCAAACCTTTCACTCGTTGCATGTTAGTCGATTGGTTGTAGAAGTCGGCGCCTGTAGACCATGACCGTCACACCTGTACAAAAGGAATGTGCGGTTCAAACGTCGTCGACTTGTTTGCTGACACACGCGATGACCTGAGCGATCTCCGTTGCTGAGCAGAAGTAGTCGGTGACTTGCATCACTGGCTGTCGGTGTATGTTGACCACGCGAGAAGCGTCAGGGTGTGACATTATTGTGCGATCATTGTTGGACAAGCAAAACAACACAAAAACAACAACAGTCAAAAATTAATTACTGACTACCAAGATACAACCATTCAAGCAGTTTCCTTCATACATTTAAACAGTGGATGTTACAAGTAGCGAAGGATGGAGAGTGCAAATTCATGTCAACAGCTGTGATGTTACTAAACAGGATGATTTCGTGGGGTGCACACACTTCACCGAATCATACAACTTCGAACCACAAGACTTCACAAGACAACTTCACGTTGGGACACTCACACTCAGATTAATAGTGCCACGAATGGGCAGAGCACAAACAAACAACTTACAGCAGACTCCCAGTGACGATTTCGAGACGGAAGTATGAAAACACAACAAATAGTATACAACTTTAGTTTATTTTCATCCCACATATATACACATTTCACTGAAACGAAGAAATGGTAATGCTCAATGTCAATGGACGATGCAATGGTTCGTGGGTGATCGGGGTGTATGACCAACGTTAAATCGAACGTGAACAGAAATCGAGGACGTGTAACAAACAGACAGGGGGGGTTGTGAAGGAGAGGGACAAAAACAAAACGGGACTGAACGAAAATGCAGTGTAAATTTACGTTCTCGTCGTTGACGTCCAAGAAGGAGCGTTCACCCGCGGCGATACGATGATGTTGAAGTGATGATGATGGCGCAAACGACGCGTGGAAAACAGATGCTGTGAGAAAGTTTGGTCCATTGCCAAGGGTCGTCGGCTGCCTTACGTCAGCGACGAACTGGCGGAGACGCGTTGAGCTGGAAGGACTCGATTCGTACCATCCTCAAGACAATCCTTGACGTTAACATGTTGTCGCATCGTAAATGTCATGTTCTCGATTCTGTTTATAATTACACTTCACTATATACAACTTAGTGTCACTTGAGCCAAACTGGTTATTTTTTGATTCTGTCAGATCGTGGAAACAATTACATATACACAATTCAAGAATAAGAAAGCATGGTGAAGGCTGCAGATACAACCACCAAACACATTATTCATATCAAGACAGAAACAACAGCAACCACTTCGTCCTAATACACTCATTTCTTCTTATTTCTCTTTAGTCGCACTCTTTCCTTTCTTCTGCCGTCCTCAGGAACCATTCTCATTTCCTCCGTATAAAAGACAAGAAAACAGTGCGAGGATTCGTGAGGAAAAAAAAGAAGAACGAAGAGAGAAGAGAGTTTAGTGGAGAAAGAAAATTAGGGAAATCCGGTAGTGTGTAGCGAGAGACAAGAATAAAAAAAATAGGCGAAGAACACTCCAAGAGCGAAAGAAAGGAAGAAACTAGCGCCAGAAAGAAAGAACGTCCAAAAGAAAAGAAAAACAGAGAAAAAAAACGTCTAATGAGCTGAAAAAACGTCTGCTGAAGTGAGAAAAACGCGCCTAAGGCGATGCTGAAGGAGAGAAACAATAAAAAAGGAACAAGAAATAACAAAGAAGCATGGAAATCAGAATGGAGGGTGAAAACAGGGAGAGTGTTGAAGTGTACTTCGAGACCAGACAAAAAACAGGAAAGTACCCTACAGCATGTGAAACTTGAATCAGGCTTTGTGACAGGGACTGTTGAACTGTTCGTCCTTGACCACATGGGACCTGACATTCTTCTGGGTAACTTGCTCGTGCGCAGTGGATAAGTCTGGTCTCCTATGTCCGAAGGCGCGGGTTCGATTGACAGGCGAACGTATGTGACAGTACGAGAATTGGAGCAACGCGCTGTTAGTTTTCTCCGCGATGCGGTTCTCCCTCCCTTCAATAAGAAGACGCAGTCAATTTCACAGAAAATTGTAGAAAATGGTTTTCCTTCGTCTTCAGAGCGAAGTCTGTTTAGACATGTTTGAGTGATTGGTGTGTATTGGTGTGTGAGGTATGAGACAGGTGACGTGTATGTTGGTATGATCGCCGCGCTTTGAGCCGATTGATTTGGAAACGCGTATATAGCAACCTGATTATTATTAAAATTAAACATTTTCATCTGGTTACCGAAGCCCAGTTACCATTGATGGTAGTGAATGTGCCGTGGCAGCAGCAGTCGAAACAAGAGGACAAATAGAACGTGAAAAACGAGCGACAGTACCTTTGCAGGTATCGAAAACTCTAGGAGTGGAAGTCACACCGACAGAGTTGGCTGCATTGCAAGAAGAAGACGATAGTCTTAAAAAAGTTCGAGCGTTGGCTGATGCCCAGAGCGAACTGAAGTCAGGAAATGCTACAGTAAAATTCACGCGAAAGAAAGGGTTACTATACAGGTTGCATCAGTTGCGAGGAGTGGAGACATCGCAGCTAGTAGTTCCCAAGAAACTACGAAAAGAAGTCATGAGGCTAGCTCATGATCCTCCCATGGCAGGACACCTAGGAGGAAAACGAACTCGCGAACGTATATGGAATACGTTTTTCTGGCCAGGTATGTGCGCAGACGTTCGCAGGTACTGTGCATCATGCATTGAATGCCAGAGAGTGACACCAAGGGGTCGAGTCAGCAAGGTACCCCTACAAAAGATGCCTTTGATGGACGAACCATTCCAAAGAGTGGCTATCGACATTGTAGGTCCGATTGCACCAAAGTCGGAACAAGGTAACCAATACATTTTGGTAGTTGTCGACTACGCTACACGATACCCAGAAGCAGTTCCGTTGAAAAGAATTGACACTGAAAAAGTAGCAGAGGCTATGTGGACCATATGGTCGAGGTTAGGCATCCCTCGTGAAATACTAACCGACAGGGGGACGCAGTTCATGTCAGCAGTCATGGATGAAATGAACAGATTGTTGGCCATCCATGGAAAAGCCACCACACCCTACCACCCTCAGTGTAACGGGCTGGTTGAGCGGTTTAACGGCACTCTGATGACCATGCTAAGAAAACTGACTACAGAACAGCCACGGATGTGGGACCGGTACATACCAGCTCTTCTTTTCGCCTACCGAGAGGTACCTCAAGAAGCTACTGGATTTTCACCGTTTGAGCTACTATACGGAAAAACAGTCAGAGGACCGATGGCCGTGTTGAGAGAGCTATGGTCGAAAGAGATTGCTGCTGAAGAAGTGAAAGTAAGCAGTGAATACGTAGTCGATCTACGCAATCGCATCGAGAGGACGTGCCAGATAGCAAAAGAACATATGAAAGGTGTTGCAGAGCGCCAGAAACACTACTTTGACCGAAAAGCGAAACCCAGGGTCTTCAAAGCAGGCGACAGAGTGTTGCTGTTGCTACCCACTAAACATAATAAACTCCAAATGGCTTGGCAAGGACCCTATGAAGTCATAGAAAAAGTTGGCGAATGCGATTATCGCATATCAGTAGGACGGAAAACTAAACTCTTCCACGTCAATCTGCTGAAAGAATGCAGAGAAAGAGTGACAGTCGATGCAGTAGTGACAGAAGACGATCAATGGAAAGAAGAACAAGTGGGCAACGACATTCCAACGTGTCCGTTAGTGGCGACCGAGGGTCCAAAAGATGTACACGTTGACCCAGAATGTCCAGAAATTCATGAGGACATCCTAAACATAGTGTCAGACTATGCAGACATTTTCACTGATTTCCCTTTACGATGCACCTTGGATACGTGCGAGATAAAGATGATCAATGAAGAGCCAGTCCGTACAAGACAATACCCTTTACCTCATTCGCAAATGCAGGTGGTGAAGGATGAAGTAGAAACGATGATGAAATTACGGGTCATTGAGAGAGCAACGTCACCGTATAGCTCACCGATTGTGCTAGTGAAAAAAAAAGATGGACAAATACGATTTTGCGTTGATTTTCGCAAAATGAATCGTAACATCGTCTTCGACGCTGAGCCTCTACCTGATATCGATTTTTTGTTCGCGAAGCTCGCAAAAGCGAAATACCTGAGCAAAATAGATTTGTCAAAAGGGTATTGGCAAATTCCAATGAAAAAAGAGGACAAAGAAAAGACAGCGTTCACCACTCCTGAAGGTCAGTTCCAGTGGTGCGTGATGCCTTTTGGATTGAAGACTGCCGGAGCTATATTTTCCCGAATGATGCGGAAGTTATTGGCACCCCTTCACATGCCTGAAATAGACAACTTCATGGATGATTTGATGATAGCTACTCAAACAAAAGAAAGGCATTTGGAATGTCTAAGAGCGTTGTGTCAGAGACTCCGCGTAGTGCAGTTAGCTGCAAGACCGTCAAAATGTTTCCTAGGATTTCAGAGTTTGGAGTATCTGGGACACATGGTAGGGCGAGGTAAGAATCAACCAGACCGTCAGAAAATGGATCGCTTCGGAGAAACGTCACAACCAACTACAAAGAAACAAGTGAGGTCGTTTTTGGGGTTAGCGAGCTACTACAGGAGGTTTGTACCAAACTTTGCAGCCATAGCCGCACCTCTATCCGATCTGACGAAGGGAGGAAAAACAGGACCAGTCGCATGGACGGAAGCATGCGAAAGAGCTTTCAACACTTTGAAAGAAAGGTTGTGCTCTAGTCCTGTATGTTGTCTGCCAGATGGCGAAAAACCGTTTGTTTTGCAAACAGACGCGTCAGACACAGGTATTGGAGCAGTACTATGCCAAGATCAGGGTCACGGACTCCAACCAGTGGCTTGTGTCAGCCGGAAGTTAGTTGCCGCAGAAAAGAACTACTCAACGATTGAGAAGGAATGTTTAGCGTTGATTTGGGGACTTCAACGATTTCAGCAATATGTGTACGATCGGACAGTCATCGTACAAACTGATCACCAACCGCTGAAATACCTTCAGAAATCGAAAACTACCAGCAGCAGGTTGATGAGATGGGCGCTGTTGATGCAGTCGTTTCCACTGGTTATTGAAAGTATTCCTGGAAAGGAAAACGTCACTGCATATTTTTTTAGCAGAAACGTGTAAGTCGTGAACTTTGAGTTTGAACAAAACCAAGGTTTTGTCTTGAGGGGGGGGGGGGGGGGAGGGGGGTATGTCACGACCCACACTCAGTTTGAACTTTATATTGTTGTTTGTAGATAGGTGGTCTTCTCGCAAGTGCCTATGAATCATCGTTTTGTGTGCCTTTGAATAAGCCGGGACAAAAGTAAATGAAAAGTGTGACGTAACTTATTGTCGTAGAAAAGAGGAAATGACGAAAGAGAAAGAAGACAGGTATTTGGTCGTTACATGGAGGTCCCAGGAACAGTGAATCTAGGAGCAGTGTGTTGAATCGTTTTTCGTCCCTGCTAATCCTTTATCCGTCAACTGTACGCTTAAGGAAATACGTACGTGATATCCTCACGTAGCGGTGCCCTACGACAAGAACTTGAGTTTTCACCAGAAGTCGTTTGAGAACGATGAGGGAGAAAGAGTTCGACCTTGAAATTGGTGCAAGTTCGACTGTTTGTTTTAGTCAATGAAGATCGAGACGACTAGTAGACCTGACCGTTGACCTACCTGTACCAAAAGGAATGCTGCGTATGAAGAGACGTATCCGACCTTAGCCGCATCACCGTATCCACGGGTAGTTGAGTAAGTGTGGACTTGGGTGTTTTCACTGGCTAGTCGGGTGTCTCTTTGTTGTCATTTATTTCTGTGGTCCGTATTTTGTCGTGTCATTGTTGGTTATCATTATGTTGTGGGGCTAAAATATTATGGGGAAGGATTATACTCGAATAAGTGATACCATATTTATTACAATCATTATTCTTCCAAGCATACAACACATTCAAGGTTGCAGTCATTCATTCATACATGCGTTAGATTTACATTTGTGATTGTTACAATACAAGAGTTAGCGATTATTATTATTAAGGAAAATGGTTGAGTTTTCAATTGCATCAGGAAGCATGTATAAATTGTTACTCAAATTCTTAGAAGATTTTGTATGGGTTATGTTGCAGTGTACCCTTCGCTTTTTGCCTTTGGTTTCATCTTCAACTTCGATTTTACCTTCAACTTCAACTTTAACTTCGACTTTGTTTTTGGTTTTACCATCACTTTTCACCGATTGTATTATAATAGACTTTTTGCCAGTGAACTTTTTGCCTTCGCTTCTTCACCACAGACTTTGAAATATTGGATGACTACGGCGGATGCATCTAATCGTAGCAGCTACAGTCCCAGTGACATTCGAGGTGTATGCACTTATCGATTACATCTAGTGCATTGACAATTTTTAGTTTATTGGCCTACTGTGTTCCCGGGACATATATACATTTCACTCCTGCGTTGATCGAGTTCATGCTTTAGTGTCTTCGGGACGTTTTTGTTATTATGCAATTTCGTATTGCAAAGGTTTGATCGCAGGAGTGTGATTTTGTAAAACTGGACTTGTGAACTGAAATCGTTATAACAGTAGTAGCAACAAATTTGTAAACAGTGCATAGGTTGTGTGCTAACAATGAGTGAACAGTAGAAAAGGAAAACAAAGAGACTGAACGAGAATACTGTGTAGAACCATTTAATTTATTTAAAACAAAGAACATTTCATTCTGTCGTTTGATTTTATCACCTTTATAAATTTTAGTTATTCATTTACGACTCCATGTTATGTTCATGTGAATAAATTGTTGTTTTATTTTTGCCAACGTAATACTTGTCTCTATCTATTCATCCGTTGTTCACGTATGGTTGCATACACTGCTCAGAGTTCCCCTTTATGGTAAGAGAAACGAAGGACCGTAAGGGGGGGCTTTGACATAGGCCTACCTTTGGTAAATTACTGAACTCATTAAAACTCATGTGAGATCTGGTGAATGTTCACCTAGCACAGGTACAGCCTCCAGCGATTTCACGCTATGGCTTCGACACAGCGATTTCTTATTTCCAGAACATCTGCTGACAACTGATGGTGCTCTACATGCCATCCAGAGTTCAGAGGCTATTCTGGACCCCAACACCAAGCAGTGGTCGATAGAACTACAATGTGGAACCTTCACGATCACTGGTACTCCGCACTTTCAAGTGGAATGGACGGTAGGTCGTCAACAGAGATAAACTAAACGTAACGCCTCTCTTAGTCTATAGATATAAGAGGTGAGAGAAGAGCGTGTGTTTTGTAAACGTTCAAGACAATGTAGCAGATTTTATTTTTGCATATAATGATTACTACTGCGAGACTGCCAAGTTCAGTATTAACGCGATTTCTCGCTATTCAAATGTATTACCAGATACAATCACATAAACACCTTTGAATACATTTATGACACACAAAAGAGAAGCATGCGAGAAACTCAAAAGAGCTGGAACACGAGCTTACCCTCTTCAGTTGGGACAATGCTACAAGAAAGGTGTGTGGGTAGTTAAATGTCACTGATCATACACTTTGCCCCGTTGTGGTGCCGGGGGTTTCAGTATAAATAGTATCCCCACTTTCTGGAAATTTAGTGCTTTAAATTCCCACTGTCGCTGTCTTTCTCATTCCTGCTCTGTTCTATCGATCTGCTATACTATCTTCTTCTTTGCTAGACCAGTCACCTACCTTTTTTCTTGAAAACTCTTCCGGAACAAGACTCCTTGTTTGTGTATGAGGTCTGTTGGATCAGCTTGGGAATATTGTACGCTTTCTGCCGGGTGGTCACTAGGGCTTCCTATGATGTTATTATTTAGCAATGTAGGCATTTTATATGTATGTGTTTTGTTGATAATTTATAATGATGTTTGTATTCAATTTTGTTTTTGTAAACGGGGGTTCGATAAATTAGAGTACAGCCTCAGCGTCCCCTGCGTGGGATGTCTTTATTGTAAAGTGACTGGCTGTAGAGAACTTTCAGTTTTACCACTAGGGTTGTTTCAGCAGATTTTTTATGCGGATCGGGGGTTGTCCGGTCCTGATTTGGCTCGGAAGAGTCCGCTGGACCTAAAGCAATAATCATGTAATGGAATGTAATGATCATACACTGCTTGGTCATATTCAGATTTTTTTCCTTTCCAAAATGGTTTTAAATCTCTGCTATCGTTCTCCATTAACATCGTGTAAAAGAAGGAAATGTGTATTGTTCCTCAGACTCCATCGGGTGTCAGCGTGAACAGCAGCGATTTCCGTGCAGGCCAGTTCACCCTGTTGCTGCCAAACCCAGTGCAGAGTGGCAACTACACATGTCGCATCCCCCCTCGCAGTGCCAACGACGTCTGCCTGCAAGACAACCAGGACCACGAAGAGCAGGCCACAGTTTGGGTTGACA